>CM023452.1:75259183-75514773 GCA_013339765.2 Haemaphysalis longicornis | reverse complement strand
TTCTCTGAATTTCTGCAGAATTTGTTTTCTCTCTCTCACTAGCAACGCCGTAACCTTAGCGGCTCCAGCGTCTGCTCTCACCACAACCATCAGCCAATTTGCAATGTTCTGTCCCTGAATAAACAAAGAGAGAAACAAAACAATCAGGGCGTCATCCAGAGCTCCCCCGTGGCATTCGTACTTTCTTTTAATTTGGAATTGGTTACTAATTGTTCACGGTTTTTGTTCTTTTCTTTTTCTCCTGTATTTTTTCCTCATTTGATTTTTTACCTCTCTGAAAACCCCCTCCCCCGCACTCAAAATGTAATACGGCGTTCGCCACTGCTAGCCTGCCCCTAGCAACTAATAGCCATGCTGACGCGGCAGGAAGGAGCCGATTGACAGCTTTCCAGCTGAGATTTTAAAGACGATAGTCTTTCTTGGGCTACTTAAACCCAGAAATTTTGGTCTGTCTGTCTGTCTGTCTGTCTGTGTGTCTGTCTGTCTGTGACTCGATTCAGCCAGCCGGCGAAAGCAAAACAATGCCTGCGCAATAGTCTTATATAGTCACGGCTAAATCTACGCGTCTAAGTCCGGTGTAATGTTCATACCTGTCAACATTGTTGAAGAAGAACATATGAGACACCAAATCAATATAGAAGTGATATTTGCAGTGTTCCTTTATAAAAAAATCAAACATGCTTGACTTTTGCGAAATTAAATACTTCATCAACTGCAGAAAAAGAATTCCCTCCGCCGTCGCCTGCTGTCGCCCGCGCCACTATAGCTTCTGGCGCCATTTTAAGAAATGAACCGGCAACAGTTAGGAAAGGTTCCACTAGATAGTTTCCACGTTCTGCTTGCAACGCACGTGGAGTAGGGAAACGCGGTTCTATAAACGCTGAAGTAGGGTGCCTCAATTAACGCGCGTCCTCGCCGTACGGCAGCGTTCGCATCGAGACACCCGGTTCGGAGCAGTGGAACGCGGGAAATTTAAAATGATTTAAAGCAACATTTGGCGTATTTACCTTGGGAGGAGCGCGACGCAAGAGGAAACAACATGAGAGGTGAGCGGTAAAGCGAAGGGAGGCATTTACTTCGCAAAAGCCGATAAAGACTATCGTCTTTTGACGTCATTTGCAACGAAAGGAGCAGATACGCGGCCAATTTTTTTTTTAAATGCAGAGCATTTCAGTAACTCACGATGTCACCGCGTTGACGTCCGTAGTCGTAGTCCGCACCCCTCCCCCTACACTATATAAAAAAAAGATACTATCCGGCGCCTGGTTTCGATCCCTCGACCCTGCGGGCGGAACGCAATGTTACATGGTGCTCTACCCACTGCGCCACCAAAGCCGACACAGAATGGGAGGCTACGAAACGCGCCTTATATCCTTGACTCATTCAAACTACGCCAAGAAGCTGCTGATACAACGCGTTCACTACCACCAACTCCCAAAACACTAAACGTTAACGCAATACACCCACCCCCTATGCGACGCATTTACTCGAGTCCCCCTCGCGGGGAGATGGGCCCAATTTTTTTTACATCAGGAACACCATCACTCACCAAGCAGTGTCACACGTATGTGGGACCGAATGGACAAATATTTAGTACCTTTGAAGATCAATAAAAGTGGGGTAATGAAACTAAAACAGATTATATCACGGCTATTTAGGCTATAGGTTTAATGCCGTAATATGCTGCGATTCTGGGTGAAGATTAGAGCGAGATAGAGATTCGTTTTAACAACGCACCACCTGCTCAATGAGCATTAAGAACAATTTGTGGAGACGATATGTGTTTGAATGATAGAAAATTGGCGTATTGTGGACACAAAAATATGGGCAAAATAAAGAGTAATACCGTGCCGTGCGTGAAAACAAAAACACGAATTCGTTCACTTTGTTATCATCGTTGTTGTTCTCCATACCCAGTTTATTTATTGGTCCTACCTAGCGTCACTAAATAGAAGCTTATTTGATTACACTAGTCCTACCTGTTTTGGTATAACAGAAACCAAGGCCGTACCTGGAAAAAAAATTTTTTGGCGAGGTGGGGGTAGGGGGGGGGGGGGTATGGGTTACAGGAAATTAGGAGTTTTGCAGAAAGGAGCACATCGCTTACGCTCTGCCTAGGGCAAATATCACAGGAAGTTCGAACACCCAACCCCCCCATCCCCCCTCCTCTGGCTACGTCCTTCATAGAAACATACAGTGACTCAGGATAATTAATGTGAACCATGGCTTGCGGCTTCGTTCACAGTATTTTAGGGGGGCTTATTGACTTCCCGCAGGTAATCATTTCATTTAATAAATTTGTAGTTTTTAATCCTTCAAATATTTTTTTGTGTGAGTGGCACGAGCACGAAGTGGTACTCTTTGCTATTTTACACCGGCCCCAGTCTGGTATCCACTTCGGCCGCGTCACAAAATTGTCATTTAAAATATCAGAAACGTATATAAAATAGGTGAATTGGGTCAAATTATCGGTTGTATGTGATCGATGTGACTGGTTAAAATATCACTCGTACATTTATTATAAATTTGTAAAAAAACATCTGAAATTCGTAAATACATCGCTCGCTCCTCCGGCGGTATCGGCTACAGTTGGTTCAGCGTCTCACTATGCACGATGAAGAACCTGAGGGGGAAAATGTGTTTGAACCAGTACCAGTGCCAATCTCGGACCCCAAAGTGCCTTTTTTTTTTGCACGAAAACACATACGATTAGAAACAACCGTAGTGTATTTCTAATGCTATCATTCTTTTTTTTTCATTCTGCTACGACTGTGCCAAGAGCAAAACGATGGCCGAACTTTCCGGCGCCGTCTTGCTCAGTCGCGCGCGGATGCTTCTCATTCCGGAAATCCTTGCATCTATAGTCACGAAATAAGCTACGCTGAAACGTCATCTAGTGGCTCGATTTGCAGCTGTTCAGCGGCGCCGCGCACGGGCATACTGGGGCGATTTTTCTTCAATTGTTCACGCGTTTTACCGGATCGACGTATACAGAGTCAAACCGACTACTTGCGGCTCTTACCGCGAGCATACCCCGGCAAAATCACTCTCTCTCTCCCAAATGCGGAGACGACGGCCTCTCGCATTCCCTTTGGCTTCTCCTCCCCCCCCCCCCCCCCCCCCCGCCTTCCCTCCGACCCACCCAAGGGTTGGTTAACTATACTCGGTGACAACTTTAGAACGGCCCCGGAAGTTGCCGCTGTGCCTTATCACAGTAGCCGGATGTTTCTCCGTGCGGCGCAAGTAGGGCGTTACTGGGAATATTTTCAACATGGCGTGAGCCGTTCCCGTGATTTTTTGGACTTAATATGCTTATGAACAACTCCAGTGTCGACAACAAACTGCGTGAGACAGGGCAGACGATATCACGCATTCATAGCAACCCGTTTCAAAACGCGCGCGCATTGACGTCACGGGTCCGGCGCTTTGGCGGAGTGATACACTACATGAGGTGGTGCCGTTCTTGAGTTGTAACCCAGTATACCACCTGCTCTCCCGTAATCCTCGAAGGGATGCCGTGGCATATTGGTGGGAACAGGGCGACACCCGATACATGCGCACATAAACCTTCAGTTCTCCTCGTACCTTTGGCTACCTGTGTTGGCCGGCTGGCAGGGTTAGCGCGTTAGGATGTAGCAGCAGTCGGTATCTATTTATTACATGCAGTTGGATGTGCACCGTGCAGGGTGTTTCCGTTCCAGTCAGGTACATAGCTCTGGTGCTTTTTGAATTGAAGTTAAATGACGGATTAGCTAAGTGGATACGGAAGAATAAAGGATTTAAACGTACGTACGCACGCGCAGAACATTAATTTGAGATCTGAAATAAACCAAAAAGTTATATTTGCATATTTCTATCGGTATATCAGCTGCTCGCGGCCACCATTGGAACAAAAAAAACCAACTACAAATGGAAGGACAGCACAAAAATAACGCGGAGACCATCAATGTAGAAAAAATGAACGATTAGAGCTAGAAATTTTACAAACACGTAAATCAAAAGCCTCAATTAGGAGACATTTAACCAAACCTCTCTTTCTAACTCACGTATACCTTGATATTATCTGGCTCGCTCCTTTTAATATCTGGTCGCTAACTATACTTCTGTTACCAATGTTGGTTTCTACGTCGCCTGTTCCGACAACTTTTGCCGCCGTGACTGAAACGTATCGCGTGGGACTACTGTGAAGGCCTTTCCTGCTGTTCGAGGGTGCATTCGTTTTGAATGAAGTCACAATAAACGCTAATTTTACATGTTTTTTAACTTTAATTAGCGCCGTTAGCAAAACAAGCACGACATGAAAACAAGCCTTTAGACAAACAAATACCTGCAGTAAAAAAAAGTTACGCAATGGAACTTCGACAAAATTGTTATTCGGGCAGAATCGTTCCTGCCTATCTCGGCTTCGGGACCATTTTGTCGGGAACATTTTTCGGGGGAAATTTTTTTTCTGTGTCAGAAATGACATTTGTCAGCAAATCCCGGGACTTCATAAAACACTGCCACACGGTGCACTTTTGGCATTTTCCAGACCACTCTCTACCATTACCTACAACAACAAAAAACAAAACAAACAGCAACAACCTCGAAAAACCTTCTTCCCTTCGCTTCCGCCCAAAATAGAATTTAAAATGATCGCAAGAATGCGATAGGGTAGCTGCACAATAAAAGTATTAGCTGAGAGAATTATACAAAGACATTAGAGTGCTCGAATTCTTCAGCTTTCGAAGCACAAATAATCAACAAAGTTAAGTCACTGCAATAAATTGTCATTCACATCCTACAATCCGCGAAAATAAATACTGACAGTTTTGAACAACGAAGCACACAATGCCGTTCACCGAGAAGTTCGCGCACCGGAATGTCCTAGAAACAATGTGTGTCATAGTCAATACGTAATGAGTACGTACTCAATACGTACTCAATACGTACTCAAAGCAGCTTCAGAGGAGAACGTAAAACAATGTTCTTGCTACAAGAAGACTGTAAAATAACATCCCTGTTATTTTACAGGGATGTTATTTGCTAACTGAAGATAGGACTGAAATTTCCATCCTCATTCCCGTAAAAAAAGAAAAAAAAGAAATCAGCGGGACGAAGTTTACCGTAACGAGAAGAGAATTGAAATGGACGGTGAAACTAAAGTTATAACCTGCGAACCGCGAAAGAGACATCTCTTCGGTAAAATGGCGTTCATGAATCGTGCCGTAGACAGCAACGGGGTGGGCTCACATGCACCAAAATATTGGGGATTTCAACAAGTGGCATTCGCAAAAATTCATTTCGCGCAACAAAGTACCCCGGACAAATACTGCTGCTCTGCACCCATCAAATAAGCAGGCAGGAATTTCACCAAGATATTTTAGGGGATGGGGCTGTCGGTGTCTCCTGTCGTCTTCTTCATAATCGTCGTCTCATGTAGTCACGGTACTAAAACACCGGGAAACGCGTTCACGCCTCGTGTTAGAACGTAACGCGTGCTAAAAAACACCGGGCACTCGTTGACGCCTCGTGCTGGAGGGCTCCGTGCTTCTAAGACAAGAGACTTTTACAGCAAAGCTGTATAGCTCTACACCCCATGGTTTCGTCTCCGTTTGCAAAAACGCCAAGGCGCCAAGAATACACTTATACACTGCATGATTCGTCCCTCCCCAGGTTTCACGTTAGTGGAGATAGCCCGGAATTTTTTTCTTCTTTCTCTGAGTGTACAATGTTAGGGCACTCGAGGAACGTCACTCGAGCTATATCACGGTTATTGACCGGCTTCCCCTCAGTCGCAGAAATGAACGTATTCGATAGCTACTTTAAGAAAACCACCGCGAAAGCAAAGCATAAACTAGAAGACGTATCTGCTGCGGCGAGCAATTCATACGCTGCCTTCGATGCTGGCGATAAAGATACCTTTCAAAGAGCTTCCAGGCACGACGGAAGTGCTGCATGGCACATTTAAGAACAGCCTGTTTCGCCATTTCTGATACGCTATTTACGCAAATTTTATTTAGCACCAGCAACAATGTTTGTCGCCAACCCAGCGGGCTTTGGGTTTACCACACGCATAATTTTTTATAGGCTTAAGCTCGTCATTTTAACTGAACCAGACAATGTACGGGTGCCATTTGGAATACGGTAAAGTAATTGGAATACGGTCTTGTAAGTTTACAGGAATGTCTTCTTCGGGAAACTGCCTGGCTGCATTGGTGCGCATTTAAAGGAGTCCTAGGCTCCCAACAGAAAAATCTTCCTGTAAACCGGTAATAGGTGTCATAAAGCCATAAGACAAATATTTTGGGATATATCAAAGATCCTTGTTCTTATCACTTATGACGGCACCAGTGCATCAGCTTTCGCTTGTTAAGAGAAGGGTACAGTGATAGGGTTCTATGTATTTTTCGTGTCTGCGAATAAAAAGACCCGTGTCTTTGAAGCACGAAGCGTTCTAGGAGTGCTCCGGTGTGTTCTTTTAGTACTTGGTCACCCCAAAAGTAGCATACCTTTAAAAACGTAATTTGGGCCTCAAGCATATACGTATCATCCGTTGGATTAGTGGCGGATCCAAGCGGGGGGGGGGGGGGGGGGGGGGGGGGGGAGGGAGAGGGGAGCCGTTGTGCGATCACCCCCCCCCCCAAATCACTAACTAACCAACCCACCCTCCTTCCACATCCGTCCACACTGATTTTTAGGCACGTGTAATTTTTTAGACAACGCTGTCCGCGTTGGATATCGTTTTTGGACATCGCTGTCCGCGGCGAGCAAAGCAGCCCTCATTTTTAACTTTTGTCGGGCGTAATACTGGCGTAATAAATAGCGTAAGCTTAGAAGTAAGTTTGAATAAAGAGACATTATATTTAGTTAAACGCCGTACTAAACCGTACTAGAATTACTGTGCCTTAATAGCTTTTTCTTCGCGCTGGTTTTGCACTGACAAGCATCTCATATGCCATAAACAGAGCACTAAAGTCGGCATTAGGCAAAAGCGAAGTGAGCCAGGGAAGGTGGAAGGCCGGCCTTCGCGACACACGCGATCTGTTCAGTGAAAGCCAGTATGCATGCCCAAGCGATAACCCAGGAAAGCACACACTACTCGCCTCAGGCACTGCTGCTTGTTGAAGAAAGGGGGGAGACGGCAATTACGTTTCTTGTAGACCATGGAGGGTCGTTTTCCGAGGACGCCTCTCCTATTTTGTTTCCTTCCTAATTTGGGGAATTTCTATGGGGGAAATCTTGCCCACGAGGGGATACCGTCGAGAGCGGACTGAAAGGGCCGAGGTTCCTGCTTATCGTGCCTCGGGGGAGAGAGAAAAAAGGAGGGAAAAATGTGTTCAACTCTAGACGCCACGTGGTGTCAGCTTTTCGAAACTTAGGGCGGTGTACCGCAATCCTAACCATACCAGTGTTCTGGGCTGCATTTGCTGCGTAGCTCAATTTACCCTGTACTTTTTTCTTTCAGAGACGGCAGTAACTGCTCTTAAATGAATTGGCTACGCTGGATTGGGCACTGACTTGCAGAGATGAAAAACTAAAGGAATCAATGTAAAATTCGGACGAAAATAAAGAGGCTTCGTTACAACTGTACACATGTTGAGTTCGTTGTGCTGAACTGTATACGGATTAGGAAAGGATCTTTATACAAAAGAATGTTATAGTTCAGAAATGACGTGCTTAACCCTTTGATACCCAGCGTTGCTCAGGAGCATCAGCCCAAACAATATTTTGGGGGACAATAAGCATAACAATAATGGTCCCGACTTAAACCATAAAATGAGCGTGTAGATGATGATCAAGGTTGCATTCCTGATCAATTGATACCCGGATCAGCAAGGGCACGAAAGAACACCTCATTTTGTCCGTCCTAGTAAACCTCATTTTTTTTTCTGACTTGGTATTTGGGATGTCTTCAGTTCTTTTAGGTCATAAAAATTTTTTAGAAACCTTAAGCAAAAAAATAAAGTTTTGGGCATCAAAGGGTTAATTTTAAAACCTCCAAGAAAAAACAGTGACTAATACGTTGCCTCTGCGTTGAAACAGTGGAAAAACAATCACATGTATACGTTGCAAACTCGTCAAACGAAATCAAAAGGAACTATGCAGCAGAATGGGCTGAATTTGACAAGTGTGCTATTTAATGAAACTGTCCTTTAGCTGCAATAAAATTAAAGGAACCCTGCAGCGCGCTTTGAGCAGCGCAAATAAACCTGCGCGTCGTTTTGATTACACCGCTAAGAATACCTGAGCCAAATATTACACGTGCGCGTGAAGCGATGAGCGAGTAAAATTCTTGGAAAGATGCGGGAAAACTAACCACACTCTTTCGAATGTCCCTCGTTATGTACCGCTGCAATTACGTCATTGCTGCGGTGGTTGTCCTATAGGATGTTCCTGCCACCGTCACTGTTTATTTCTGTCATTTCCGGGACGATCCGCCGTTGTCGGCGCTGTTCACCGGCCTCTTCTCTGCCTGGACCTGTACGTACAGTTTTAGTTTTTTTGTGTGTCTGTTTCGAGTGCGCGAATACTTGGAGTAACGAACTCAGTACTTAAAGGGGCCCTGAAAGAGGTTGTGCCGATGCATGGGTGTTCACATTCTCAAATGATTGCATGGTCTAGTAATCACCTCCTTCAAAAATGTGGCTAGCGACGAGCGTTACTGGAGATATTGCAAATCAAAATATGGCATTTTCGCCCCCCGCCGCGATTCTCCGGTTGCGGGCGTCGTCTGCTGCTTCGATGTTCTGAGCCGCAACATCGCTCTGGGAGTCTGAGTTTCTGCGTTCCGTTTGGGCGTTTTTTTTTTACCATTTTGCTTATGAATCCTGTACTCCGCTCACGGCTGGAAAAGCTGATGGAAAGAATGGGACGGGACTTCTACGCTTCCACACCACGCCGAAAGATCACGCGAAAAGAGGACGACCCTGTCACCATGGGCACGCGTCCGCGGCGATGATGCATGTCTTGGTACGTATGGGAGTCTAAAATATGTGGGCGAGTAACTAAAGAATCGCCTCAAAATTTGTTAGAGTGAGCCAGTACATGCGTTCCGAACCGACGTAGGTTTATATATTGCTTAATTATCCGCTCGTTCGCGCGAATGTCGAGCTTGGCCGTGTTGTGGTGACGGCATTAGCTGGGGTGGAATTAACGAGATTCTGCTGTATCCCCCCCCCCCCTTCCAAGCCTACTTTGTGTCTAGTTTAAGTGGACGGGGGGAAAATATATGTTTACCCTGTATAAAGACATAGTGACAGTTTTTCCAAATACACTCATCAGTATTTCGTCCTTTGAAAGTGCAATTGCCGTTTTATATATACAAAACTGATCAAATCGTGCCTATGACTTAAACGATGCATTGATGTGTGATATGGTTTTTCAACAGTTCAACCAAAAGGTTTTGGTTCGGGTTCGCAAATAATTCGCAAACCATGCCACTTGGAAGGCATAAAACACAAGCGACACTCTGCCGGGATTTGAACCCGTGACTATAAATGATTGAGTGAGCGTGAGGCTTTAGTCCACTGCGCTGGAAATAACTTGCACATTACATTGAGATCCACCCTTTGTGTCACATCAATGTTTTCTCTCTGATTTCAAGGATTCCTGGGTGGTTAACTGAACATTTCTTGAATAACAGTTGCCAAGTAATGTTCCACGACCCCCCCCCCCCCCCCCCCCGCCTTGCTGACCTCCAGCAGCAGCACTGTTTTGGCTGCGACTGCGATTTCGCCCTGGCGAATAGTGCCCGCCGTGATTTTGTTTTACGCTTTACGCTAAAAACTCTGGTCGATATTGATTTCTCATTACCTAATAAACATTTAACTCCTCTTCTGCTCCTAACTAAGCTCATATTTTCTACAAGCGCTGGTCACACGCGAATATGCAGTTTGAAACTACGGAAAACGAATTGTCGCCAAAGCGAACGGCCTAATTATCGTAAGCCGAAATACGGATCGCATTAGCGCTAGTGTTGAGTCGTATGAACTCCATGAACTTTGCTTTGTTTTTTTAGACTCTAGGAACTAACAGAACAGAGCCGCATTCACTACGCCACAAATGTTGTCGGGGCGCAGCTGTTTTCGCTTCTCAATCGATTCCCGACGACCGTACGTCCAATCGTATATATTGTCGGCGTCTTCGGTCAGCGATCCAGTCACACCACGCCGACTTTCGATCGGCCGGAGTGTTCGTGTCGCCGTCGGCGTCGTGTGACAAGGCGCTCTGCGAACTCGGACGTCGGCATCGCCGTCACTTCGTCGTCGTGTCGAGCCAGCGCTTCTTAACGAGGAACGTGGTAATACAGTAAAAATTGGCTGCGGCTTAACTCAGCTAACCTTGGAAATGCAAAGCAAAAGCTTGGTTTTGTCTGGTTGAGCATTGGTTTCACTTGCTTAACCTTTGATGTAGCATGTATTGCCGGCCACGGCCCAAAGCCGTTCGGTTCCGTGGAACACTCACAGAAGGAGGCCCGGCGAACGTGGCTTTCATTCACGGCGAACGCGCCGTTCCTTTTCGCTGGGCGCGAGACGAGTCACGTAGCCCGAAACGACCGCGCGGCGCATGCGTGGGAGGCTGCGGGGGTGGTCGGCTGCCGATCAGCTGATCGCCCGCTACCGCACCGGCGGCCACTGCTGATACGTGCAGAACGACTGAAAACGAGGCCTTGGGCGCAGCGCCGAAAGCGGGCCCGCTGAATCACGCGATGCGCTTCGAGGGGTGTGTCGCCGGGGGTGTGTCTCCGGTCAAAAGGTTAACTTGCGCATCCTCCACGAAATCGCTGGACGAAAGCAGTAAAATTTTGCTTTAAATATATACGCTTGGACGAACACGTAGCGATAATTAACCAAAGGCGCCGCCGCGACCCGTCAACGCTGAGCAGACGACGCTTCTCTTTGGTGGAAGTGCGAGAAAAAGCCGCCCAATTGGAAGATATCTGCTTCGTGACGCACGTGGGAGAATCGATGACGTGCATGCTGGAAGATGGCGGAAACCAAAACACGCAGGAAAGGGTGGGAACGCGGCAACAGACTTTGGAACGAAAGTGTGAGCTTTCCGCTGCACGTAAAAATGTTATACTTGACCCCGATGACTTTGACCACCCAACCTATAGCGATAGCGCTAGTTCATTTAGTGTCTTGAAAACGCCTGTCAGGACCCCTTTAACGACTTAAGTGCCCGGCGTGATTTTTAAGTCGTGCGTGCGTGTTGCTCAAGCACCTAAACAAAGATGTAATGGTGCTTGCTGTATGTATTGCCCTTGCACAAGGAACGCATGTGTCGTGGTCGTCCGTGTCATTCACAGGTGGCCCAGGTGTATCTTCAGGGCACTTGATCTGTTGCGGTTCGCCAAAAAAAAAAAATGCAAGGAAAAAACTCCTCCTGAACGAGGTGCCTATAGTCGGTTACAACCCAAGAACGGCCCCACCTCATGTAGTGTATCACTCCGCCAAAGCGCCGGACCCGTGACGTCAGTGCGCGCGCGTTTTGAAAGGGGTTTGCTATGAATGCGTGATATCGTCTGCCTTGTCTCGCGCAGTTTGTTTGTCGTCACTGGAGTCGTTTATAAACATATTAAGTCCAAAAAATCTCGGGAACGGCTCACGCCATGTTCAAAATATTCTCAGTAACGCCCTACTTATGCCGCGCGCGGAGAAACATCCCGCTAAGGTGATAAGGCACAGCGGCAACTTCCGGTGCGTTCTTAAGTTGTCACCAAGTATAGTACGACCTTCCGGCAGTGGCTTTAGCAAAAAAAAAAAAAAAAAGAGAGAAGACGAAGATGAAACAGCAGAGCTGGCAACCTTCTTCTGAGACCCGGCTGTTGCACCTCACACGGATTACCGAACTTGCCGCTGAAAGTTCTTCACGACTGAATTCCCTAGCCAGCTGTATAGAAGAAAGACAAGCTTAAATACAATTACAAATATTCTTTTCCAGTAACCCAACTTTCTCGCTTCAAAAGATAAATGGCATAAAAAGGGTCAGCCTCATGTACGCTGAATCTAGTTGGGATGACCCCTTTTTTCTTTTTCTTTTCTTCAACCCAAGATGGCGGTGATCCATTCCCTCACTTACAAAGAAACTGAAATAGGACAAGGGGACAAGCAATCATACGCATTAGTCTGAAGTAATTCACTCTACATAAACGGACAGTAAATTGCTAACACGCAGCTTCTACTACCCCATTCCGGCAGTTTGCAGCAAATGACGCTTTCGTTCACCGATACCGCGGCGACGGACGCTCAGCCAGAGGCCATCGCAGCAGCTGAAGTAGAAAAAAATGGCCTTAGGGCTTTTCCGTCTGGTTTAGCGACGGTTGTTTTGGGCCGGTTTGGCGCAGCTTCGCGTCCGGCGCGCTGCCTTGGCACGGCTTGATTAACTTGTTCGACAGCACCACCAGGGTAATCCGCACCCGACGGAACTAAGTGGTCGTACGGCAAAGGTAAGTTAAGGATTGGTTTGCAGGGCGAGAAAACAAAATGTAGAGACCTCATGCAGACAGACATCTGGCCGATAGAGAAACGCTACCTTTTGCGCACTGCTTGCCACGAATGGGACTCCGTTTATTAAATTGGTGAATACTAATTCGGTTGTGTTTTAAGAGATATTACAAAAGGCGAAAGGAGCTACTGGTTCTGATAAATAGCGATTATAAAAGTTCTTTCAGCTTTCTCACAGTTCTCAAACTTACTAAACTAGTTTTAATCGGCATAAATGGGAATCACTAAGCTCACATTCCGAATAGTTTCGGTGTCTGCGCTTATGTCGCGCGGTGGTGAAGCCACGATCGTGCTAGCACATCAGGATGGCTAGGTTCCGCTGTCTTGCCATTCGAAAGACGCTCCTCTGCGTTTTCTTTCCGCCGACGCCCCGCCGGGCTACGGCGGCGGCGTCGGCCGTGGCCTACGCTGCCGCGTTCGGGACGCCGCCCCCGCGCATTCCGGGTAACGGCTGGCAGGATCTCTGGTTTCACTCTTTGTAGAGCCACGTGTGTGAATTCAAGTGACGTCGTATGGGCAGCTATTGTGGGTGTTGTTTAAAGCTTTCCAACCACCTTCACAGCGTGGATTTGAGCCAATTTTTTTCACACACCTATGTTTGGACGGAAACAGACCCCGCGTCTGACGACCGGGATCACGAACCCTATCGTCGGCATGGCCGCCGGATATAAACGCACGCCTACAGCCCTCTCCTTTGGGCACGACGTCGCAGCGAGCCTCATGTCCAGCTTTCTGGCTCATGGTCAACAGTGCGGGCTTTGGCCTCCACGTGCAGCGTGCAGTTCAGTTATTGAAATTACCAGCTTCCGCATCAGCGTTTATTTATTTAACCATGGCCGAATTATTCGGGGCAACGTTGATGGCCGAGTCCTTATTTGCCGACTGCGAATGATAGGCAGCCCACGACTGGCAAACCATAGTCGTTGCGGTGCGTTTTGATAGCGAGGTGTGGGTATTGTTGGCCGCGCGAAGAACGTTGCTTTGGCGGTCGAACTCGTTGCATTCATTTTTTTTTCGTGGGTTGGTGCATAGGGCACACTAGAGCTAGGCTCGTGTAAGAAATGCATGTCAAATTTGATTAGTCCCAGCTTACCCGATATTTGGTTGAGCCTAGTTGAACTGGGTTGAACCCTCTTGGTCTCGAAGGGCCAAGCTTGATGTTTGACCCTTTGAGAACAAGCAGGTTTTTTGCTGTCTAACGCTGCAGGTGGCGGGTAGAGTCCCGGGCCGCCGGTTATACCCCGGCAAGCACTTTCTAAGCCCCACTGTGGGCTATCTCAGTTGTCTTGTATATTTGCTGTATATATTCCTGTACATAAAGTGTACATAATTTGGACAGCGGAGCTTGCCACGTCCCTCACAGCCACAAGCTGTATTCAGCACTGTGGAGGCTACATTGTTGTCAATAGAGCGCCCACTGAGACGACAGCTGCGGGAGTCCCTAAGCCGACGTCAGAGCCCGGGGGAAGCATTCAAACATCTCACCGCCAATAGCCTACTGGGGCCTCGAGGTTCCACCTGCCGAGAGGGTAGACTGAAAGGTCCTTCAAAAACCTCCTCCACAGTAAGTTAGGCGACCTCAGTGGCCCTCTATTGACAACAATGTAGGCTCCACAGTGCTGGATGCAGCTTATGGTATGAACTATAGACACGCGGGGCGTTCCTACAGCAGGAAAGTTCTGAAATTTACACGATGCCGGATATATGGGGCATATGAGTTATGTCCCACTCGTCACAATCCCACCCGTCATAGACCAACTCGTCATAGGTAAATTGGTCGGGAATGCCAACTAATCATAGGCCATTTCGATCGAGGTGTATTCCTGTTTCGGGAATTTTCGGCACAGGGAAAACTCTCATTAAGAGCTTGTTTTCGAGCCTGAAAGCATTGTTTCCCCCTCTATCACCTTTAAAAAAAAAGGTATCAGGCGAGTACGCAAAGTTCTTGGCGTGGGAAGTTAGGGGAATATACCGTGACGCCTGTTATTTATATTGAAATGTAAATAATTGGATTCAAATTTTTATTATATGACCCACAGAATAATTAGAAAAGAATGGTACTGATGACGCAGAGAACAAGTTGAGCATGAATTAACAATGCTGTTTATTGCTATCGTTAATACATCAGCACAGAAGCAGATGTCCTGCGGAAAATATTGCGAAGCGTGTTGAGTGGGGCTCTGCTGAGGGCCACAAGGAACCCACCCCGTTTTGGATTTTTTTTTTCATTTTTTCACAGGGTACTGGATCAGTCTAGTCTCCTTGTTATAATGGTTGGCAAGCGCGACCGTGCCCAAGAGAGCAGACTAGGAAACTAAACTAGAAGGGGAACCTGCTTTTGAGGTCCTTCGTCATGACAGTGAAGAAAGCAATATCGGGACTCCTGTCGATTTGTGTAATCAGTTGACGAAATAAAAAGAAAAATGGGTTCGCGTGGCTGCTGGCTTTACTGCAAATGTAGTCGACAAGATGATAGCCTTCTGCCGCCCTGCCACGTACCTTCCTCTTCTGTCTTCTCCACCCACCTCTCACGCTGTTATCCTTCCGTCTCGGTCCTCCCTGATCAACGCAATCGGTTTGCTGAATTCAATTCTATTTTTCTACGTTGGCGCTTCTGGCGCATCATCTGTTGGGAGTTTTCGTTACTGTTTTAGCTTGGCGCTCGAGCCACCAGCTCGAGACTTGTCGTCGCGTCGTGTCATCGTCGTCATCGTCGAGACTCGTTGTCGCGTCGAGACAAGCCTCTGCAACAGTTATCGCTAGCAAAGTGCGCGCCGCATGAAAAATGCGGCCGTTCCTGGCATCATGATCATCATTATTAAGATCACCATCATTATCATCATCATCATCAGAACTTGGACAAAATATTCTGAGATGACGTCGCCCAGCCGTGCAGCCGCAAGTGTCGCCGATTCCGTGCGCTACAAATTCTTTGTGCCTCCGCTGCCAGTAGCAGGGTCTTCTTCCAAGACCGTTTACCTCCACTGCGACCTGGACGGGCGACCGTACGACGTCCACGACTTCGTGAATGAGTTCAAGCGCCTCTCGATATTCGGCAGCCTCCGAGGCTGCGTTGCCATTCAAAGGAACCACTTGTGGAACGTGTGGTTCTGCAACTCTGCGAGCCTGGAACGCCTTCTCGAAGCTAAGGAGCTCACGGTGAAGGGCGGGCGGTGCCTGGTCCTCGACGTCCGAAGTAGGGAAGTTCACGTCAAGATCCACTGGGTTCCGCTGGAGGTGCGCGACAGGGCCGTCAAGAAGATGCTCAAGCACTACTGCTGCAGCGTGCAAGAAATCGAGCGAGCGGCACTGCCTAGCGAGCCGCCCGAGCAGCCCAAGTGGACGACGGTCTCGGCGAAGGTGACGCTCAAGGACGGTTTGACGGTCGAAGACGTCCCGCACCACTTCAAATTCCAGGTGGGCACAGTGTCGCTGGTCACCATAGTGGGCCGGTTGCCGCTCTGCCTGCGCTGCAAGGAAAAGGGACACCTGCGAAAACAATGCACGGCGCCCCGCTGCGCTGTCTGCGCCCGCGTGGGACACGTCTGCTCGAGCTGCCCGAGGAAGACCACTGGGTCAGAGGAGGGCAAGGAGGGCCCTGCAGCCGCCGCAGATGGCAACGACGCTTTGCCCGAGGCCTCGACCGACGATAAACCGGCTAAACCGAAGTGCGCATCGCGCAAGAACAAGAAGTTCAAGGAGGAGTCAAAGAAGTGAGTGAACCCCAAATTTGCCTTCGTCATGTGGTCCTCCCTGCGACGGACAATCTTTGCTTTCCCATCTTTTTACGCCGTCTTGCGCGTGTTGCGGTCGTGTGTGTGTGTGTGCTATGCGTGTGAACAGAAGCGTTGAAAGACTGTGACCTGGAGCAGAGGAGATAACACGTTCAAAGGACGCAAAACGTAACGCCAGCTTTCTCAGGTGTGACGTGTTTGGTGTACAATGCCATTTAATAAACAGCTACAAGCCTTTTTCCCACAGCTGTGAGCTAAACCACACAGTTTGTGAAAGCGCACGTATTTTTCTTTTTTTTGTGTGTGCGTGCTTTGGCAATGACATGGTTTATTTGTAATGCTTTTTTTATTTGACCGTTCGGCAAGTACCGTCGAGCGGTGCTCCCATTGCTGTACCCATGCACAGTGTACCCATTTTGGTATTCATGCATGTCGGGCGCAACGAGCGCCCTCTTCCTGTAAGAGCCTTACAAGGCTCTCAGTATTGATAAATAAAAATAACCGCTCTCCATGGGGGAGGGGATTAATTGATTGATTAATTGATTGATTGATTGATTGATTGTAGGGTTTAACGCGCCGACGCAACGCAGGCGATGAGGCGCGCCGTAGTGGAGGGCTCCGGATTAATTTTGACCACCTGGGGATCTTTATCGTGCGCCAAAATCTCGTACACACGGGCGTTTTTGCTTTTCGCCTCCATCAGAAAAGCGGCCGCCGCGGCCGGGAATCGAACCCGCGACCTCGTGCTCAGCAGCGCAACGCCTTAGCCACTGAGCCACCGCGGCGGGATGGGGGAGGGGATGAACTCAGTTTCTTCCTGCACGTGTGTCCCGAAGCGGGGCTGATACCAGAGGAAGTTCGCCATGGAAATGTGCGCACGCAAAGTATGTTCACCTGAGTGAGTGCCTTTGCAACAGCGAAGCTGTTTGGCAATCCATGAATTCTGGTGTCCGAAAAACCCCGACAGGTGGATGAATGAACGACTTTATTTAGAAAAAGGCGTGAGGCCCTGGGGGGTTATTGGAAGATGAGGGAAGGGGAGCCGAAGTAGTAGTTGTAGTAAACGTTTATTGGAGCAAAAGGGAAAGGGAAAAAGTTGGTGGTGAAGCGTCCCTAGTCCAGGATGCCTCTTGACCGGGCCGACTCAATGGCCCGAGAAACCAAGGCCCTCTGGCGGGCCGGGTCCAGGCTGGTCAGCTCAGTTCCCACTGCTCCGGGGTGGGGAAGGGGGGTGGGTTAGGGGAGTGGGGACAGGAGTATACGAGGTGGAATGTGGTGTTGCAGTGTTAGCATTGACGGGGGTAGACAGTGCGATCTGGTCGGGGATGACGTGATTGTAAAATGTACCGGTCTGAAGGCGACGATAGATTATGGCGTGCTGGTTGGTGAGGGAGTTGTGTGGAGGGGGTAGACTCTGCGGGTAAGGGTGTAGTGGGACATAAGGACATTGTACTTATTATATCAATAGGACTTTGGAGGAGGTCGTGGTCATGGTCGTAAAATGCAGCGGTGGCGTAGAGGTAGAGCATCCGCCTCGCGTGCAGAAGGACCGTGGTTCGAATCCCGGTGCCGGACAATTCCCACCGGATTAAAAAAAACTCGCGTATTGATGGAAATGCATAATGGGGCCTGGGGTGCGGCCTGACCCCGGCGACCATTGGCGCTAACGCACTCTCTCACCAGAGCAGGATAATGTAGTAACGGCCACAAACTCCCAAGAATACGCCAATTAACTCTCGGCCCTCAGTCTCCAGTGGCTGCGAAGCAACTGACCACGGTGGCGGTCAGACCTGTGACGCAGCAGAGGGTGCTAAGAATACCTGAACCCGGACAGGCCGCCATTGGAATCAACCTGGCAACGTTTAACACCAGCACCTTATCTAGCGAAGCGAGTCTAGAGGTGTTGTTTGAGGAATTCAAGGGCATTAAATGGGATGTCATATAGCTTAGTGAGGTTGGGAGGACAGGTGAAGCCCTTTACGGTGCTGAAAAATGGACACGTCCTATGTTACCGTGGTCTAGTGGACACAAGAGAACTTGAAATGGGATTTCTAGTCAATAAAAGCATAGCTGGCAACATAGAAGAATACTATAGCATTAACGAAAGGGAAGCAGGTCTTGTAATTAGGCTCAATAAGAGGTACAAGCTCAAGGTGATACAGGGCTACGCGCCCACATCCAGCCACAACGACCAGGTAGTGGAACGCCCTTATTAAGATGTGGGTAATCGGCAATGGCTAAAGTAAAAACACAGTATACCGTAGTTATGGGGGACTTCAATGCTAAAGGCAGTTGGGAACTATGGTCTGGGCTGTAGAAATAGCAGGGGGGATCTACTAGTCGAATTCGCAGGACGGAATAACCTACGCAATGAATACCTTCTTCTGCAAACGGGAAAGCCGGAAGTGAACGTGGAGGAGCCCGAATGGGGAGCATAAAAATGAAATATACTTCATATTATGCGATAACCCTGGCGTCGTGAAGGATGTGGAAGTGCTCGGAAGGGTAAGTTGTAGTGACCACCGCATGGTAGGATCTTGAATTAGACTAGATCTGAGGAGGGACCGCAACAAGCTAGCACGAAAAAGCCGACCAATGAGCTAACAGTGAGATGTAAAGTAGAATTCAGGATCGCGCTGCAGAACCGATATTCAGCTCTTACCGAGGAAGCAGAGCTTACGACACAGGAAGCCAGCGACAATCTTACACGCATTATCACGGAGTGTGCAGTAGAAGTCGGGGGCACGATGGCTAGACAGGATACTGGTAAACCTTCCCAGAAGACGAAAGATCTAATTAGGCAATGGCAAACGATGACAATCTCCACCCCAACTGACAGGATAGAACTAGCGGAGCTTTCAAAGTTAATCAATAAGCGTAAGACAGCTGATATACGGAAGTATAATATGGAGAGGATCGAATACTCTGTAAAGAACGGAGGTAGCCTTAAAGCAGCGAAGAAGCGTCTTGGCGTGGGTAAAAATCAGATGTATGCACTTAAAGATAAGCAAGGCAATGTCATCACAAATAGGGATAAAATAGTCACAGTAGCCGAGGAGCTCTATAGGTATCTGTACAGTAGCCGGGACATCCAGGATAATGCCGAACGAGAAAGTAGTTCAGAGGAGTTAGACATCCCACCAGTAACGACCGAAGAAGTAAGGAAGGTTTTGAAAGAAATGAAAGGGGGCAAAGCACTTGGTGAGGATCAGATAACAGCAGACCTCTTGAAGGATGGCGGAGAAATTGTACCTGAAAAACTGGCAAATCTGTATACGCAATGTCTAACGACCGCAAGTGTAGCGGAATCTTGGAAGAACGCGAACATCATCCTAATCCATAAGAAAGGTGACATTAAAGACTTGAAAAATTACAGGCCGATCACCTTACTGTCAGTTGTCTACAAGGTATACCTACCAAGTTAGTAATCGCGAACAGAATTTCTGCAACCTTATATTTCAGTCAACCTAAAGAACAAGCAGGGTTCTGTAAAGGCTATTGAACTATGGACTGGACCATATTCACACGATCAATCAGGTGATAGAGAAGTACGCTGAGTATACTGAACCCCTATATATCGCCTTCATAGATTATGAGAAAGCATTTGACTCGGTCGAAACCCTAGCAGTCATTCAGGCATTACGGAACCAGGGGGTAGATGAGCATTATGTAAGAATACTAGAGGATATCTACAATGGGTCCACAGCTACCATCGCCCTCCATAAGGAGAGCAGTAAAATACCTATAGGGAAGGGCGTCATACAAGGAGACACAATCTCTCCAATGTTATTCACAGCACGTTTACTAGAAGTATTCAGAACGTTGGATTGGGAACAGGTGGGAGTAAAGATTAATGGAGAATATCTCAGTAACCTCAGATTTGCTGATGACGTTGCCTGCTAAGTAACTCGGGGGACGAATTGCAAAGCATGCTTTCCGCACTGGACGAACAGAGTAGAACCGTGGGCCTGAAAATTAATATGCAGAAAACCAAAGCAATGATCAATAGCCTCGGGACAGCACAGCGGTCTGAGATAGGTGGCGAGGCAGTGGAAGTGGTAAGCGAATATATCTACTTAGGCCAAGTTGTGAACCCAGATCCCAACCATAAGGCAGAGAATATAGAAGGATAAGAATGAGGTGGAGTGCATACGGCAGACGTTCTCAGATAATGAATGGCAGCCTACCATTGTCCCCTGGAGAAGAAAGTGTATGACAGCTGCACCTTAACGGTATTCACCTACGGGGCAGAAACTTGGAGGCTCACTAAGAGGGTTCAACTTAAATTGAGAACGACTCAGCGGGCAATGGAACGGAAGATGATGGGTGTAACATTAACGTACAAGAAGAGAGCGTAGTGGGTCCGGGAATAATTGCGTGTTAAGGACATATTAGTAGAAATGACGAAGAAATGAAGTGTTTTATTGTGGCGCTGATGCTTCCAGCGTTTAGTGAGGTTGCGGTGCGCCTCCCAGATACGCAGCAGGTGGCCGTCGACGGCTGGGTGATCGTCGATAAGTGTCACTCCATGAGTGTAGCGCTTGAATTTTTGTTCCAGTGCCTCCGTCCAGGCATTGAGATCATCCATAATGGGTGGAAGGGCCTCGGCGTCCTTTCTGAAGGAGGGCCAGTCTGTTAGTTTGGCAGTACCTCTGCTGAACGGTTTCTTGTGGACCGGTAGCTGAGCTGTATGGTGATGATATAATGATCGCTGCCGAGGGTTTCCGAGTGACAGGTCCAGTCGGTATGGGGGCAATTCTGGGACCATGTGAGGTCCGGAATGGTGTCACGAGTGAGACGGTTGCCGATTCTAGTGGGCATAGAAAGGTCATTTTGTAACACAAGGTCGTGGTTGTGTGTGGCTCGGATTAAGGCTGAACCTTTTTTGTGGCCCGTGGGTAACCCCAAGCAGGGTGAGGGGCATTGAAGTCCCCTAGGACGAGGAGGGGATCACGTTGCCGCGCGCTCGGGAGTGTGTGCCTCGCGGAGACCACCCAGCGACCCCGGCGGATGTTTGTCAAGCCAAGCATTGTCTAAGATTTGCCAAGATTGGCAAAACGACTCCAGCGTTCACCGTAATCGTGCCAACACTTCCAGAAAAATGAAGGAAGCTCACACAAAGAAGTAACAAAGATGGAGCAACACAGATGAAGTAAAGTTCGTTGCGGCAGCGAAGAAGGAGCAAATCGGCTGAAATCGTGGACGTAACCGTCGTGGTGGTCGTGAAGGTAGCGTACAGCTTCGCTACCTTTAATTCCTGCGCGTCTGTGTGTACTTTCTTAATAATTTGGTGCTTGGATTTCATTGCTCGGCGACATCGTTAACCAAACCCTGCCCGGAAAGTGCCAGATAGAGTAGGCTACAGTCAAACACGTTAACAACAACCACGTCACCCCTTGTGGCCCTCAGCGCAGCCCCAGTCAACACACTTCGCAATATTGCTCGGCACAACCACTTCTGAGCTGATGTATTAAGCGGGAGCAATAAACAGCATTGTTAATTTCATGCTCAACTTGTTCTCTGCGTCATCAGTACCATCCTTTTCTAATTATTCTGTGGGATTCTCAACTTGTTCACTGCGTCATCAGTACCATCCTTTTCTAATTATTCTGTGGGTCATATAATAAAAATTTGAATCCAATTATCCTTTCAATATAAATACCAAGGTTTGAACATTCACCTAACTTCCTACGTCAAGAACTTTGCACACTCGCTTATAACTTTTTTATAAATCTGATAGAGGGGGAAACATTGCTTTAAGGTTCGAAAACAAGCTCTTGATGAGAGCTTGTTTTCTCTCAACCAAATATCACGTAAGCTGGGACACCTTAAAAGTTTACATGCATTTTCTATACGATCCTAGCTCTTGTGTGCCCTATTGCTTCAACAAGTTCGATCGCCAAAGCAACGTTCTTCGTGCGGCCAACAATTCATCTCTACCCACACCTCGCTATCAAAACGCAGCGCAACGACTATGGTTTGCAAGTCGTGCGCTGCCTTATCATTCGCATGCAGCAGATAATGACCTGGCCGTCAACGCTGCCACGAGAAAGTCTGCTGTTTTCTTTCTACACCTATGGTTAATAAATAAACGCTGATGCGGAAGCTGGGAATTTCAAAAACTGAACTGCACGCTGCACGTGGTGGCCAAAGCCCGCACTGCTGGCCATGAGCCAGAAAGATGGACTTGAGGCTCGCTGCGACGTAGTGCCCAAAGGAGAGGGCTGTAGGCGGGCGTTTATATCCGCCGGCCATGCCGACGATAGGGGTTCGTGATCCCGGTCGTCAGACGCGGGAACTGTTTCCGTCCAAACATAGGTGTGTGAACAAATGGCGGCCGGAGCGAAGCTGCTTCCAACCGGCACTCAGCCCAGAAGAGGAAGCCCACAAGCTGCGGAGGAGGGAGGAGGGAAAACGTTTATATTTTTTAGGGGTTGGGCGGCACGCCACCGGGGTCTTGTGCCACGTGCGAGAGTTCCCGTCCGACGGGGTCAGCAGGGGTGATACCCTTGCTACAGGGCTCCAACGGCCTCTGCTGCTTTGCGTGCCCGCTGAATTAGACCGATCTGGTCTTCTCAGCTGTCGCTGGCCAGCAGTACCTCCCATTACTCCGCATTAGGGTTTGTGATCTTGGGGACAGCTGTTGTGCTTTGGCATTCCCATGTGGTGTGGTAGAGGTTGGGTTTTTTTATTGCGCAATGGGCATGCGTCTGCATATCGAGTAGGAGAAATTTTACTCGGCACGTTTAGGTTTGGGAAACTGCCTGTCTGCAGCTGTCTCCAGTCGGTGGCTTCCGCCCTCGTCGGGTATTCGTGTGGCAGAGGATACCTTTTCCTGATACTCCTGCCGTATGCCATGTGGTCGAGTTTCCCGAGGGGACTAGCGTGGCTTCTTCAAGGTCGCAATCATATGGTGCTCGGTTGGTAGTATAGCCTATCCGCCTCTGCGTTTCCCTCTATTCCCGAGCGCGCCGGGGCCCACAGGATCCTGTGTTCAATCTTAGGTGGATGCTCAGGGTGTTGGGGTACGCCGCCTGTATCCTGGAGGAGTACACGAAGTGCGCAGTGGCTTATTCGTACCTTGAGGAAGTGTTGACAGGCCTCTTGCGATTGGGAAATTATTGTAGATGACCGGCCCGTTCGGCAGAATTCCGCCGCTGCCAGAGCGACACCTAGCTCCTCGGCGTCTGTCACGGTACAATGACGTAGCGAGCCACAGGTGATCATATGGAGGTCTGAGTCTATGACTGCAGCCCCACTGCGTCCTCTTCTTGGATCTTGTGTGGCTGCGTCCAAGTACTCTGTGGTGTCGTTGGAGGAGAACGTGTGGCGTATGTAATCCGCTCGTGCTTGGCGTCTGCCTTGATGGAGGTTGGGATCCATGTTTTTAGGTATGGGGGCCACGTGGAACTTCCGGCGGATATCATCAGGAAGGTCTGTTGTCTTGGACATTTTTTCTTATTTGTTCTGTTTAACCCAACTGTCGCAGGAGCGTCCTACTCGACGGGGTCCGAATCAGTATCTCAGTCTGGGCCTTGAGCTTATGTTCTCGGAATGTGTTGTACGTGAACCCCTAAGACCAGTAGCTTTTCTGTTGATGTGCTTATCGGTAGCCTCAGTGCCATCTTGTACACTTATAATTATTTCGGCCTGTTGCTCTTCGGAAAGGTTTATGTTCTCGTAGGGCAGACTATATGTAACCCTGCTCACTACCGAGCTGCGCACCAGCTTCAAAGTATCTTCTCTCATGCCGGCGCGTAGCTTGCAACGCGCCTTGCAACGAGTGCAAAAAAAAAAGGTTGGAAGTACTCATTGAAGAAGTATGAAATTTATTTTGCGTCGCTTACAACGGCACCTGCTACTTACAATCTGGTGATGGGGGCAACCGGCTTAGACAAATATGGCAAAAAATTTATGTGGCTGATTTGTCATAAACTTGATTTGTTGACTGTGGGGTTTTAACGCGCCCACGCTACACAGGTGATGAGGCGCGCTGTAGTGGGGGGCTCCGGATTAATTTTAACCACCTGGTGGTCTTTAACGTGCGCCGAAATTTCGAACAGACGGGCGTTTTCGTTTTTAGCCTCCATCTAAAAAGCAGCCGCCATGGCCGGGTAACGGACCCCCTTACCATAAAACTTGTCAGCGTTGTTGAAAAGAAATTATGCCCGGCTTTTTTTTATTTTGACTTTTAATTTTCGTGTGAGATTACATACGTCTGCTGAGTTATTTGTTTCTTTCTCATTCTTTGTAACTTTCTTTTAATATGAATGATACCACGTGTCATACAAGTGCTTTCCGTTCTGCGCGTTTCCATTTAGTGTGAATGAAGTCTTCTTAAACACATGTTGCTTGTTTATACTTTAACCATAAATAATTAATGCTCGTATCATAATCACATGGGATTCCACAGACACTATGTCTAGATGATCGATGAGGCTTTCGTCGTTCGCCCTGCTATACTGCTTGAATGGAACCCTTGAGAGATTATTGATGGGGCTGGCATTCCGATTTTGGTTACCAAATGTAAGCAAACACATTTGGTAATCAGAAATGCCTTCTTCTACACTTATTTCAGGGGTTAACTGACGGGATACAAACGCGACATCATGTACTCAATGGGCGCTAACTTGTATGCTTGTGGGTTCTTTTACCAAAGATAGCGAGAAGCTATATTTAAAAGCCGCTCACAGCTGTTGACTTTGTGACTAGCAGTCGTAAGCTGATCCAAGTCAATGCCACCGAGCTTGAAATCGCCGGTTATGACAAGTTTAGTGCACTCAGTTACATTCTGGTAAAAGAAAATCGTTCATTTGAATTATGTAATCTTACGGGCCTTAGGTTTTCTATAAATGCCGCATATAGTAATTGACGTATTATTAACCTTATTAGTGCACCAGGTACTTTCGTCGTCAGGGATGCCTTGATTGGGGAAACATGAAAGACCATTTTTTTTGGCATAGCTACTCCCCCTCCTTGACTGTCATGATCCGTACGCATACCAGGGTATATAGGATGGAGGAATTACTTCAGAATCATGTTAGTATTTAGTAATGTTCCTGTTATAACTGCTATATCAGGGGAGTACAGCAACAACCACTCCTCAAATTTATGCACTTTGTTAACAATACTTCTCGCATTGAAACGCAGTAATGAAAGTGGTGTATTATTCCTGATGCGTCACGCGTCGTTAGTCCGCGCATCGGCAGGCAGGTCGTCATGATATTGTTCTATTCCCACTCGCTTATTCTGGCGTGGTCCCAAACATACAATCTTTTATTCATGTTAAGTTTGTCATACACCACAGAAACTTTATCGCGATTGTCACGGTAAACTTTTGCCGATTGCTACAGCTTCCGACGCGTTCCATGGACCGCCAGTGAAAAGGCCTCCGAAAGAGATGTTGCTGAATCTTTCAGCTTGAAACAGTTCCGTATAGCACTGACATATTTTATGTGTAGTCATAAAATCGAATCCCGACAGGTCGTTATCGCGTGGCATTTTTCTTTGCCAACGCGGTGTGCGTGCTCGACCGACGTCCATTTTACCCTTAGCATGCCCGCAAAGATGTTGATCACGACACTTTCCACAAGAGCACCATGATCTTCATCCTGCGTTTC
This sequence comes from Haemaphysalis longicornis, assembly GCA_013339765.2. Classification (NCBI taxonomy): domain Eukaryota; kingdom Metazoa; phylum Arthropoda; class Arachnida; order Ixodida; family Ixodidae; genus Haemaphysalis; species Haemaphysalis longicornis. Next base: position 75,488,931 of record CM023452.1, on the reverse strand, counting down.
GTTTACGCCATACACAACTTAGTTATTCTCACGACTACGCTTCTACAAATCATCGATTTTTTAGTCATTTCCTTGACCTCGCAATGAACGGTGGTTATTTCTTCAACGTTTTCGTAATACTGTTTAAGTGGGGCAAGAGTGGCCTCTGTGGATGCAATTTTGGCCTCTACATTTTATCTGTAGAGTGTTGTGAAGAACACTTGATCTCAGTGACAAGTGAGAGTATATTCTCCAGCTTAGTTATAGGACCAGGGTTTTCCTCGGTGTCACTAGTAAGTTGCAAAAACGACCCAATAATGCGCAATGAGTCAGAGCAACTATGATACACCTATTCAGCCACGGGTTCAAACACATGCGCAGTCACACAATCGCCTGGCCACCAAGACCTCTTCACCTCTTCCACAAGTACAGCTGTAATCAGAGCTCCATTCTCGAAACCAGCTACGTACCCAACCTCAACACCCCTGCATGCTCAGCGCTTCTAACAAATGCACACTGCGCTGATCTCCCACCCTCCAACACCTAAATAAAACAGCGCTGAGGGAGTTATACATAGGTTAAGGTCGCAGGGACTTCTCCACCCCTCATACAAATTTATAATGAGGTTTATATTATCGAACTGACCTCAGACCCGCTTTCAGCGTCAATTTCCGGAAAGCGAGAGTCAGGGCTTTTTTTCACACGGCTACGGTGCAACTGAATCCATGCGAAAAAGGCATTTTTCCTGAGAAAGTACTATTTTGAGATGTGAGATAGAGGGCGTAGATCCAAAAGGGCGCTGTGACGAGCTGACCAATGACGAACTCTCCGATGATAGTGGGCTTGTCACCAGTCGGCTCGTTTCCAATAAAAATTACCATACAAATATTTGAGGCAGCAGTGGGGAAAACATCAAGGCAGAAGTGTTTTAAACGTAATTTCGGCATTTTTTCAAAGCAAAGAAATATTACTATTGCGTAAAGGCCACTTTTGTGTCTGCATAGTGGTCCTTTGTATCAAGGTGATGAAAATTACCCCACCTTCCCGCGAGGGGAACCCTGTGGAGATGCGACGCCACAGCGAGCATCGGCTGCTCGCTTCAACCGTTTGCGTTCGGTATCACGTTTACGAAGTTCGGAATCGGCTGCTCGCTTCAATCGTTTGCGTTCAGCATCACGTTCACGCCGATTCGCAGCCTTGTCTTCAGTGGTGCTAGCATTCCTGTTATCACAGTGATCGGTGCTTGTTACGGTTGCGCGGGCGATAGCAGAATTGTTAGGCTCCATTCAACGCATCGATGAAAATCGGAACGCCGGTGCTGGAACGACCGCGGCTATGACGCAACACAATCCAACACAATCCACTTTAATCCAATCCAATCCAAATCCAAATCCAATCCAAGCCAGCCAAGCCAAGCCAAGCCAAGCCAACCCAATCGAATCCAATCCAATGCCCCTCGCGAGAGAGTGTTCGCTATCGGAGAGGAGAGGGGGTGAGCGGCGGAATGCGCAGCACGCGCGGCGAGGAGAATGGGGGAGGGGCGGACGACAACGACGCCGATGCTGCATGGACAAGGCGAGTGAATGAGATGCAGTCGCATCTAAAAACGCGTCTTAAGCATCAACAGTAGCTTGACCACGTCAAGCGCGATCTTGGGTCGTCAGGGTTTAACGTGACCACCTAAAAAAAATAAAATTTTGTCCTAAACCTCAAGACTTAAGGCAACCGAGACCACAGGACTGGATGGCATTTTAACAAGCGTCGAAAGATTTAACAAACGTCGAATGCATCGAATGCTTATTGCACACACCAATCTCATTGCCAATAGCATGTTCACTGTTGGAGACAGCGTCACATTTTAATGGGCAATTATAACAGGAGTCAAAGACATTGATAAAAAATGCGAACTCTGCCATGAAGATTCACGACAGTAGGTGTAACTATACATACTAACGTTATAAACAACAAATGTATGTACAGATGCTGTTTCAATGGTCAGTTTAAAATTAAGGCGCGTTTGAGTAAACAAACATTTCACCGAAAGGTATCGTAATTTGCTCGCAGTTCTGAAGCATGTGCGCACAAGCTGCTGATGTCGGAAGCGTGAGTACGCTTAATAAAGAGGTTTCGCTAAGGCTATCTCTAACACACCATCTACATGCCGCATTGAAATATCAATGAGCGCACGTGGTTGTCGCTTGTCCTACGAAAAATATCAGCCGTACAGTCAATTGTGCAGGGAGCCACATGAAGAGCGACTTTCAGCTGATGCTGGCTGCCGTGGACTTGGAGGGCACTTTTATGTCACTCATTGTCGACCCCTGCATCTTGGAGATGAGGAAGCGCTTCTTGCGCATCGGGGAAACCGGGACCACTGAGAGCGCGATCTCGGGTTTTCCTGCTGCCAACAGGAGGTCGACCTGCCGCCTGGACATGCCTTCTACTGCGACGCCGTCAATGTCCACCAACACGTCTCCGGGGAAGATCATTTTGTCGTTCGTGCTGGTCACGTCTGCGTACTGGAAAAAAGAAGGAAGGAATGTTATCGGTCTGTAAACTGCACGTTATTGTTAAGTGATGCCCCACTACAGTCGCCCACTCACGTTTTTGCCAGTGGATTCGGTTCGTGGCCTCCAATCGCACAAACAAGATTCAGTGACGTCTTAATTAAAAACAAATCACCGTAAAGTGGCTGGGTAGTTTCCCCTGCATATGATCTCTTTTATATCTCAATTAATTCGCTGAAGTTTGCGATAAAAATAGAACCGTCGTTATCGGGACAGGGCGGCCTCTCAATAAACGAAGCTTGTATTGTGCCCTCACGGCCCCGTTCAGGAGTTTACGAAGAACCCGCCGCGGTGGCTCAGTGGCTAAGGCGTTGCGCTGCTGAGCACAAGGTCGCGGGTTCCATTCCCGGCCGCGGCGGCCGCTTTTCTGATGGAGGCGAAAGGCAAAAACACCAGTGTGTACGAGATTTCGGCGCACGATAAAGATCCCCAGGTGGTCAAAATTAATCCGGAGCCCTTCACTACGGCGCGCCTCATCGCCTGCGTTGCGTCGGCGAGTTAAACCCTACAATCAATCAATCAGTTTACGAAGAAAAAAATGTCGTTTCAAATCGCGCGCCATCAGCCGCAAAGGGTTCGCACAACATCCGACAGATGGCGACGAGTGTACTGGCCAGTAGGAAGACGCAGTGAAACATCCCCCTCGCGAGGGGCACGATCAAATGCAGAGCATTTCCGGGGGCGCACGACGTTAAGCAGTTTGCGTTACGTTAATGTTGTTGCACTTGTGGCAACTGCTGACGAGAGAGCACTCGTCAGCAGTAATTTGAATGAGTCAACGATATAAGGCGCGTTCGTAGCGTCCCGTTCTGTGTCGGCTTTGTGGCGCAGTGGGTAGAGCGCCATGTACCTTGCGTTCCGCCCGCAGGGTCGAGGGTTCGAAACCTGGCGCCGGATAGTATTTTCTTTTATATAGTGTAGGGGGAGGGGTGCGGACAATGACGGTGCGGACTACGACGGGACAACGCGGGTGACATCGTGAGTTACTGAAATGCTCTGCATTTAAAATTCACATGAAGATTACTATACTCCCTAATGTGAAATTTTTGCGAGGGTGAAATGCCCTCTTGGTCACGGCGCATATCTCGTCTCATGAAGTGATCGCGTGATCAGCGAACGCACGGACGCGCGCGCTACTGCGCTGTAGCGCGTCGGCACCGCCGGCAACCATGTTGTTCAAAATCGTGTTTGAACCTCCCGCGCACGTCTCGTGGTTCGGGTGAGCCTTAAACGCGGAGGAGCGTCTGTCGAAGGTGCAAGAGGAAGGCAGGGAGGCAAACTGAGCCATGGCAACGCGCCGGGAGATGACGCCCTAGCAGCGCGTGCCGCCCTCCTCCTCACACCATCGCTAGCCGCTGCTCCCTTGTCTTCCTTCGGCTGAATGGCACGTTCGCTCGCTTGGTTACGCGTATGCCGCCACCACCAGCTCCGCGAAACCTTCGTACTGGGCGCCAAAGCTCTGCGCGCTAAAAAGCGGTAACAGCGCCGTCCTCTACTAAGCCTCACCAGAAACAGGAAGCACTTGGCAGTGGTCTTCAAGCTTTTTCGTCAGGCACGTCGACGTCGATGAGTCCAACACCATACGGCCTTCGTGCCGATGCAACCGAATCCAGCTGCCTTGACAACGGCGGTCTCGTGGCTGATGCTGCGCATGAGGCCTAAAATTCGCGAACCGCTGCTCAGCAGTCGGTACGGGCTGAAGCCATCACCGACAGCACCAAGCTGGTCTCCAGCGCCGTTGATTAGCTTCTTTGATCCGAGGGATGGGCGCGTCTGATACGGGAATGCCGTTCACGTGCAGGATGAAGTCCAGGGGCAGCACCTTGGACAGATCGGCCGGAGTGCCTTTGGTCACCGCCTGGGGAATAGCAGACCGGTACTGTTATTCGCAGAGCCTGCGCTGCGGCCCTCTCGCCAGTAGCAGTGGCGTTAGGTGCTTATAGAAGACTGGAGCATTTGGATTGCATGAACGTTTTGTTATAAACAATCTCCTTTAAATTGTAATTTGGGCTGATAAGTTTAAAAACGATTTCTTTTTCAAATTTTGGTATTTAAAGTGCAGAACCTAACCTGCGCTATGTGGAGACTGTAGTGGGGGGGCTCAGGATTAATGTTGACGTCTTGGGTATCGTTAACGTACGCTGAAATCTCGACAAACGCGCGTTCTTGGTTTCAGCAGCAAAACGCCACAGTGCCACTGCTGCGGGATAGCATGGAAAACTAAAAAAAAAATGTACGAATGCAACCCTTAGGTGGGAATGGACGTGAAAGCGAAGCTTTCAGCTGCTTTCCGTTACAAATTGGTCCATTACGAAGTGCTTTTGAAAGCATTCATCTGCTCCGACAAACCAGCTGCGCTGCTCTCAGAAAGCCACGAGACGATGTTTGCATGGGACGGTACAGCGAAACGGCACGAAGCGCTTGCTTGACCAATAGGCTCAGATTGTAGGTCAGGGGGACGCTACCAGACGTTTTCTTGGTTTGTACCTGAATAATAAGGCTCGCTTGAAATGCATAAAACTTTCGCTGCGGGGTTGTAAGAAACTTCAATAAAATGTCGACGAAGAATGTTTTGCCACATCAGAACTGAAGTGTCCTTCTGTGTGCGTTCTGCATTCATGCAATACCGCCGACTAGCATGATTGGATACGATAGTGCTACTATCATTACGGCATTATCATCAATAAATTATTCTCTTAGGAGTAGTAGTAGTAGTAGTAGTAGTAGTAGTAGTAGTAGTAGTAGTAGTAGTAGTAGTAGTAGTAGTAGTAGTAGTAGTAGTAGTAGTAGTAGTAGTAGTACATTGTGCGGCAAGATCTTGTGGCGGCACGGCATATAAATTGATGTGCAGTCCTAAATACACACATAACCATTGTTTCGCTGTTACCCCGGCGACTCCAAAAGCAAGCTTTCTCACTCGACAGGCCCTTTTCTGTTGCCGCGAGTAAATCAGTAGTAAGTAAGTGCTCTGTTCGTACTTTTGTCTTTCATCCCAGTCTCGATTGTTTACGCTGTGCTTCAACACACATCACCGACTGGCCCATATATCTCTTACTCTTTAGAAAGGTAGGGCTCAAATTACGCCAAAAAGTCATGCATATACATCACCGCTGAGCAGGAAGACAGCCGTCCAAAGGGGAAGCGCTAGCGAAAACCAGAGTATTGACGCGATTATATTGCTCGTTAACAAAATTGTAATGAACGGTGCTAAGGAATGCGCCCTTCTGCCAACACTAACGTACACATCGCCGAGCTTCTTGCCTGCCTCCACGAAAAGCGACATCGCAATGGTCAACAGTCTTTTAAAGGCCGTGGGAAACAGAATGGAGATAAGGATCAACAGCGATTTTTCTTCGGCTATCTGAGATCATGGCCGCTGCATCCTGGCCAGCTTCGCTTTCGCTTGAATCGATCATACAATCATCTCGACACGGGAGGAAGGGCCAAGCGCGGTACTGCGCGAATGCCATCTTATGAATGGGCATCCATTTAGCTGCGAATGATGGTTTAGAGACGTGGGCGGGCGAAGGAAATAATAAACAACTCACTTCTACGTAAGTGAAGAAGGACTCCTCTCCCTTGACGCGCCGCATTGAGAAACCGAATCCCCAGAACTTGAAGTATTTCTTCTTCCGGTAGAGAATGAGGTCCACCTTCTCGGCGGCCGCGGGGTCTTTGACTCCCAGGCCTAACGGGAACAGAGGAGGCATGTTTTATTTCATTGCACAAAGCGAAATAAAGAGCACGAATAGATGCGAAGCACGTAAGCAACGAACATGTAGGCGCCAACCAGCAAAGCTATACCAAGAAGATCAACGTCATGAAATAAATATGCTAGGCGGATCGCGTCTCCACCATCCGTTAAGTCACTGGGACTAGTGAATCGAAAATGCGTACTCCAACTCTGCAAACTATCAGTCTGTCTTGATTTTACCCAACCGAACAAACCGCTTTCGCTAACTGACTAGCCAGAGTCATTATTAATAATTAACAGTGACTCTGGCTAATCAGTAAGCCGAAGCGGTTCGGCCAGTTGGGTAAAATCAACTATGACTGCTCCCGTCGCCGCCTTAATGCGACACTAATTAGACCATTGCCCTCCAACTCACAGTACTTACTCGTAAGTACATGGACTTGCGAGTACAATCCAGTACGATACTCGCGAGCCCAAAATATCCACCAGTTTACTAGTACCTGCACTTGCGAGTAAGTGCCCACGAGCCCATGTACAATACGTGTCAAAAATTTCCAGGCCACGCCAAAGGTGCAGAGGCCAGATAAGCACCAAAGTACAAAATTACCCTGCGAGTGGTGCCGAATCATTTCTGCCAACAAGGAAGAGGAGAGACACCTTTATTTCTAGCTGTCACGAAATAATTTGGTCACAGCCTAGACGTTAAGCTTCTGCTTTGATTTCTTTGCGGCCAGAAATCTTTGGCTTGGCCTAGAAACTTTTAATAAAGACTACGTATGTCTGCACACACTCGTCATCTAACTCACGTTTAGTGCGAAACCTCGACGGCGCTACATCTTTCAAGATCATTCATTGCGTCACCAGCTGCCTCCAGCCGCTTGCGCGCTCCCTGCACCTTTCTTTCGCTTCGCTCGCTTGGGCTCTGCCTGCTGCGATGCCAAGCAACTGGGCAAAGGCAAAACGGCTGCTTCGCCTGTGCTTTTAAACGGCTGCTTCGCCGGCGCTCGGTTTCTCAGACTCGTTATCTTTGGCGCGGCGACTGTCCGTGCGAAGGAAAGGATGAATCCAATCTTCCAATAGATATATAGTTAGATGACAGGCCGCAAAATTTTAAGCAAAGGCGAATTCTCACGAAACACTGTGTGCATAGTCCTTCATTTCGTCCGTGCTAGGCTTAAAACTGTTGAACCTGGACCATCTTTTATCTGGGTCTGTACTAACTCTGCACCGTACTTACACGTGAGTGACCACTAATGAGTACAAAAGGGTTTACCAGTGAGTGAGTATGAGAAAAGGAGGAAGAGGGAAAATTTTATTATTATTAGGCTATGAGACAAACAGCCCCGAGTGGATACGTGTAAAGCAAAAATACACATTTTTAGGCGAACCTGACATGGCTAGGGTTCCACGCATCTTTCAAGTCTGCGAACCACAAGTAACGTGTGTTTAAAGCCCGAGGAGTTTTATTGCACGATGTGTGGAAAAATGACGTCCCTGTGCATTGGGTATTATAGCAAGTGGTAACCAAGAAAGTCGCGCGCCGTCCAAGACTATCGTACTGGTACTATTTCTTACAATTTCTAATCGATCTTGAAAAGTGCTCGTTGACGTCATTTCCGGCTGCTCCTCCAGCAAGCCCCAATATTAGCGGCACTGTTTAAGGTTAGTAACGTGTATGGTTCAAAGATTTCAATCCGTTCTTGTCGATCTAGGGGATTATTTCTTTCCCTGTGAGCCAAAAAAGCTGGTTGGAAGCCCGTAGATATTCGTACAGAACGGGGAACACCCACGCGGGACGCAGTCGCGTCGTGGTGTGTTGGAAGTGGGAATGTACCCTTAAGCAGTTCTTTCATGAGACACATCTTGTGTATGTCCAAGGCCTTGGGTTACTTTTGCTAATCTGTTTTTGCTGTTTTGTTCTTACGTCAGTTTGTAATTATTGTGCTCCCCCTTACTTTATGCACTATCACGGGCCTGGAGGGTATCGAATAAAAATTAATAAAATAACGCCTGGCTAAGAAAGAGATAGCAGACAGTCACGCCTATTGAAACGCGGCACTTGCAAATTTAAAAAAAAGACGGACGTTAAGGTGCTCTCAGAAGACCTCAAAGCATACATTCATTTTGCATATTACTGTTCAAACTTTTTATAAAGCGTTGGTCCGTTTAATTGGGGAGATCCCACTCCTGACACCATTAGGCATTTCCACCAGGGATGACAACAAGACTCCACGTTGTGCGCTACCCGAACCAAGTGGGGGAAATTAGCCCCATTTATTCCGGTTCAGTAAAATATGTACAGACACCGGTACACAAAACCATGCCGAATCTAAGTGCCGCTGGAGGTATCGCGTCAAAACAAAGCATAAAAAGCACTCCCCGCATCACATGTGCCAAATCACGCAAACATTTAACACCAGTTTTGTGACATTTCTAACCATAATACAAAATGTTTACGGCGAGATGCGCATGCCAACGAAATAAGCTGTCTTGTTTTAGGTACCTACAATTGTAAAATGTAACTTACCATCTCTTCGTAAAGAAAGTTGAGCGATGCGAGAAAGCTTTCTAACATCGCGTCAAGAGTGATTCAAGGCCTTCGCTGAAAATGCGTTCAATCGATCGCCAAACCTTCAAAGACCCAAATGGCAAAGAACGAAGCAATGCGTTGACGAATGACCTAAATGTATATGGTTTAGGAGATAAAGGTACACCGTTGTATTCCTCCTTGATCGATGCGTGCATTGTAGTATCTATGCCATTCCGTTTTCGCGATTTTCAAGTAACCGTTCAGGACGCCATCGGTCTCACGAAGACAGCTTTCGCTTTAAAAAGCATTCATATAAAGGGGCCATGCAGACAAAACACAAGTTTGGTTAATTTGAAGATTGCCTCGTTGTGGTCATACTGACACCACTTTTAACGCAAACTTCGCTCAAATAAGCTACATAATTAGGAAAAAAGGAAGTGGCCATGCGGCTCACTCGCTCATTTTGCGCACTAGAATATATGATATCATATGCACAACCATGCGGTTCGCTGAAGCCGACAAATTAGGCAGGTAAGTTAGGCAGTGCTTAGACGCTTGCAGAAGGAGCTATTTTCGCTTACGTGTTATGCATATTCATTTTAGATGCAAGGCATCTCTTGCACTCGGCCTGTTCCGCGTTGACCGGCGTAGTCCGCACTCCTCATTACGCATGCGCAAACTCTCCTCCGTTCTTCTCTCCGACAGCTGTGCGTTATGCGCTCTCTCCGGCTCATTATCATAACAACAGCTAGCGCGCTTCGTCTACGTTCGCATGTGCTCCGGCGTGCTTGTACGCGCTGCGCGCATGTGTGCGCATGCGCAACTTTCCTCCGCTGTCTCCTCTCCTTCAAGCGCGCATATAAAGCGGTGAGCGCTCGGCGCCCGTTCAGTTAAGCCAGGGCTCGCAAGCTTGGACGTTCCCTGGTTTCCCTATAGGCGGCGTAAAAATCGACGCCCCACGTGACCAACCTACAGGGCACTTTTCGACCATCAAGTCCACCAGACGGCGCAAGCGAAAGGTTACTTTTGGTAGAGAATACAAAACATTCATTCCGTGACTCAAAGAGCCAACACAGTTCGCTTACAATGTGTTGTTTAAAAATATTATTAACAAGTTCTGCATCAAACATCCGTTGAGCAAAAATGTACGCAACTTTTTACGAACAGCCGACTGGTGCACCACCTCGTTTCTGAATTCGCAACCACAAAGCCGCCAATTCAAATTGAAACCGCTGCAACGGCCCACCGTTTCTATGTGCGCGGAGCACTGGTTTCGTGACTGTTATTGCTGTTATGTGCTTTTGCGTCCATCAGTTGTTGAGAGGACTGGCAAAACACGGGAATTGAGTGCTTGTGGAGTGACAAATGTGGGAAATTCCGCATCGGAAGACAGCTGTCGAGGCCAGAATATTTGATTCTTCCAACAGAAGGTGAGTGTTATGCACTCCGCTAGAAAGACGGTGCAAACGAAACCGTTGTCGCCGTCAATACCTCATTCGTGCCCTTCGTTCGAAATCTTAGCGCAAGTCAACGAGTTGTTATGGAAAAAAAAAATGTTGTCATGAAAGCGACGTACAATTGCAGCGGTCGAAATGAAATGATGTCCTGGCCTCTGTAAACTTGCGGATGTCAATAAACGATTTGTTCTCACTTGCTGCTCACTGTGGTCTGTGCCAGTCGAGGCCATCTGGTCACCTGGCGTAACATCACTTCACTAGCGCGGCGCAAGTAAACACGCGACCAGCGTGCCAGCCAGGAACCAGCAGGAGCAGCCACGGCCGGACTCGACGCCCCTTTCGCGCGCGGGAGGAGGAGAGTCGAGTCCGGCCGTGGAGCAGCGAGCCGGCGGCCGCCGTGCGAGGGCAGCCATGTTATTAAGGAGCTCAAGCGGCCTGTGCAAAAAGCATCCGCCATGATGATGATGATGATTATGGGGCTTCTCCCTTTGGAACGGGCGGACATGAAATGCCCTAGCCTAATGCATACATCAAGCGTACCAGCACTCAAAATAGAACACAAAATAGAACACAGAACACAACATAAAACAAGGTACATAAGGAGAGTAAAGGAACAACATAGATAAAATGTCCTATGCGCATAGTGATACATATATATATACACATACCTACACACATGCATGTGTTACATACCCCTCTACAAACGCACACTTCTCAATAACTATTAAATCCAAAACCACAAAAGTCGAAGGGCGCACGAGCAGCCAGTACGCTGTAGTCACCCATCACTCAACACGACTGCACGACAGTCAACGGCACAACACGCACACTCTCGAAGGTAGTCTCGCCGGCGGGTGTCCTTGAACCAGCGCAGTCAACGGCACACCACTCACAATCCCGACGCCGTGTCAGTCTCGCCGGCGGGTCTCCTTAAACCACCGCTGGAGCCTTTCCTTTGTCACCTGCAGCGCAGCGTTGCGACCGGCGGCGGCACCTGCAGCGACGAACCCCAGCGCCTCTGGCAGACTCACGCCATCTGGGTGCTTCGGCTGCAGCGAGTCACATAGGAGCACGATGTGTTCAATTGACTCCTCTGCTTCACCACACACTCTGCACCTCGCGGCTTGAACGTCAGGGGATGACTCGTAGCGGCGCCGATACGTTAATGTCCGCAGCGCGCCCGCTCGGGCCTCGAAGAGCAACCCGCCGTCCGTGCTGTCGTGGAACATAGCCTCCCTGCATATCGCCGTCTTGTTGTCGCGGTACAACTGCAGGGTGCTTTTTTCGCCCATAGCCAGTCTCCATTCGGCGGTCTCCGACTCCCGTACCCGCTTCTGAACTGCCCTGGCATGTTGCTGTTCAGCGGGTTCCTGGGTAGGACGCTCGAAGAAGCCGAATTTCCGCCGAAGCACGTGGAGGCGGGCGCCCCATTGCGTGCGGATTCCAGTGAAGTGGTGGTACCGGTACACACGGCGAGCCCAGCGTGTGTCCTCCATGCGCCGAAGCCGTTCCTCGTAGGCGATCTTGCTTCGGGCTTCCCGGGCCTCGAACGACGACCAGCCCATATCGCCTTGAATGGCCTCTTTAGCCACGCAGCCATGGCGCCACGCGTCCCACTTCGCTTTGGCAACGTTCCAGCCATGCGCGAGTTGTGTGAGGCAAGCAGACCACTGCGTTGGCAAACGTAAGGCACGGCACATGGACGGCTTTCCACAGCTCGCGCACCATCAAGTACCGGCTGCATCCCCATAAACAGCGCTTGCGCAGGATGCGACACGCTCGCTGCGCCGACTGCTGCACGTGGGCTGCATGTGCCGAGTACCGATCCTGTCCCGCGCTGAAGGTTACGCCAAGGTACCGGTACGATGGCGCTGTAAAGCCGTGTTTACAGCGCCATCAAGCGGGCGTACTGGGTAGTTCACGACGCCGCCACTACGCTTTTTCTGGCACTACAGGCAAAGCTAGACCTTTGCTTCTCTAAAATCCTCCCTGTTCTGTGGTTAAGCGCGCGCTTTCGCTTGACACAGTCGCTCGACTCCGCTTGACTTTGCTCGTGCTTCGCTTGACGACGACGACTCCGTTGAATCTTCCGATGAAGACGGTCTTTACGTACTTGGAACTCTACGTGTGATTAACCACATTTGGGTCACCAACATAACGGAAACGCGAATTGAACCCCGTGAGATGCCTTGCATCACCCCAGGGTTCCCCTCGTGGGAAGGTGGCGGAATTTTTTTATAGTCGTAAAAAAGGTGGCGTGAAACAATCGAAGTTATGAAAGTCCACTTAAACATATTAGTACCAGTGCGTACTGCTCTGGGTAATGCGCGTTCTGTGCTTGTCATAGCTGCGCAGCAGTGCGGCAGTTTGGGGTTTTCTCAGACAACACTGGCCGATTGGCGTAAGCGACATTGTCTTACGTGACCCTAACATAGCTCATGTTTCACGGAACGATTAGCACCTACCGTATCAAAAACAAGCTAGGTGCAAATACAGTGCGGAATAGCGGTGGAAACCAGTACTATGGTGGCGCCATCTAGGAGGCCTGATGGTAAACAAGGCTCCGCAATCCACCGCAGACTGAAATGCGCGCTTGAAGTTCGCTTGAAGACCCGTACATGTGCCCTCATGGCAGGCGTCAGGAAACACGATGAATCAAAATTTTAAGTTTATAGATTAATCTCTTAGTGAACAAAGCATCACCTGCTGCTGGAAGAGTGCTGGGGGCACTCTAAAACACCAAATTTTTCGAATGGATGGATGGATGGCAAAACGTTTATTGAGCTTAAAGGGAAGGGGTATAAGGGCGTGGTTAGCCTCCTAAGTCCAGGAGGCCTCTTGTCCGGGCTGCCTCCAGTGCGCGCCGCACCAGGGCGACCTGGCGCTCCGGTGCGGAGCTGGTCAGCTCGGACTCCCACTGCTCAGGGGAAGGGGAGGGGTGGGGATGTGGGTGTTGGGGGCAGGAGAAGACGAGGTGGTAGGTGTTGAGAGGGATGTGACAATGTGGGCAGTCGGGTGGAAAGAGAGAAGGGGAAATGTGGTATAGAATGATGTGGTTAAAGTAGGTTTCGGTCTGTAGTCGGCGGAGGATGTAGGCCTGTTGGGCGGTGAGGGAAGGGTGGGGGGGGGGTATCGCCGTCGGGAGTTAGTGTGGTGGGAGAGGATGGAGAGGATGGAGAGGCACCGCACGCCTCACGAACTGGCCCAACTTTCGCAAGGATCCCACCTCCTTACCACCCATTGGCGACAACCTGGACGACTGGGCACAGGCCCTAGAGCAGAGGGTTTGCGCCCACACTCAATCTATAGCCCTCACAGACGCAACGCCGGCGGCTGATCTACACCTCCTCCACATGTGGGATGCCCGTCGGGGCCTTTCTAAAAGATGGAAGCGCCAGCGCCACAACCACACCCTCAGAAAACGTATAGCCCGCCTGAACCAAGAGATCCAAACGTACTCCAGCCAGCTTCACAATCAAAACTGGCGGGACTTCTGCACCCGCCTGCAAGGTACCCTCCACACCCGCAAGACCTGGCACCTCCTCCGCTCCCTCCTGGACAACCACTCTACTCAACGTCAATCAATGCACCGCATCCATCAACTCATCCGCAACCATTCGCAACCCCCTCGCGAGCTTCTCCGCACCATCAGGCAGCATCTCTTTGGTGATCCGGTCACCCATCCCCCTGCCCCGAACCTTCAATACACCGGACCCCCCAACGCCGACATGGACCTCCCCTTCACCATGACCGAACTCCACGCCATTCTTGCCCGCCTCACCCGCAACACCACCCCGGGCAGAGACCACATCACCTATAGAACTATCCGCAACCTCCCGGGCGACACCCTTGAAGACCTCCTCACCTATTACAACAGCAACTGGGAAGCCGGCACGTACCCCTCACAGTGGCGCCACTAAGACATCACCCTTATCCCCAAGCCCAACAAACCTGTCTCCGCCACCACCCTCCGACCCATCGCCCTCACCTCCTGCCTCGGCAAGATCTATGAACACCTAGTTCACCAGCGCCTCTCCACCTACCTCGAAGACCGTAACCTGTACCCCCTTACCATGTTCGGTTTCCGCCAACATCTCTCCACCCAAGACGTCCTTATACAAATAAAAGAACAGCTCCTCGACCACCTCAGCCGTGACACCCCCAAAACACTCCTCACCCTCGATGCCAAAGGGGCCTTCGACAACGTTACGCACCAAGCCATCCTCGATAACCTCAATCACACCGGTTGCGGCCACCGCACCTACCAATTCGTCTCCGCGTTCCTGCGGGACCGCACTGCCACCCTCCGGCTCGGCCCTCTCCAATCCCCTACCTTTCACACCCCTGCCAAAGGCACACCGCAAGGCTCCGTTATTTCCCCCTTACTCTTTAACATCGCCCTCCTCCACCTCCCCAGTCTCCTGAATGCCATCCCCGGTATCCACCATGCGCTTTATGCCGATGACCTCACTATATGGACTACCAGCGGCTCCAGCGGCGCGCAACAAGACGCCCTCCAGCAAGCCATCGACACCACCGTCGCCTACCTCCACCCCAGAGGCCTAACGGTCGAACCAAGCAAGTCAGCCCTCCTCGTTCTCCGAGCCCGCACCCGCGGCCGCCCCCCACAACCCACCCCGGACCCACAAGTGACCATCCACGGCTCTCCCATTCCCCAAGTCACCTCCCTTCGGGTACTCGGAGTTCCTTTTCACTACGACGGCTCCGGCGCAATTCTTCTCCCACAGCTCCACAAAACAATCACCCAACTTACACACCTCATTCGGCGCATCCGCGGCTCCACCTACGGCCTCAAAGAATCCGACACCTGCAAACTCGTTCAAGCCCTCCTCATCAGTCGCCTTACATACAGCTGCCCTTTCGTCAACCTCAAGACACAGGAAGCTAACAAGCTGGACGCTCTGATC
Source organism: Haemaphysalis longicornis (assembly GCA_013339765.2). Taxonomy (NCBI): domain Eukaryota; kingdom Metazoa; phylum Arthropoda; class Arachnida; order Ixodida; family Ixodidae; genus Haemaphysalis; species Haemaphysalis longicornis. The sequence continues at coordinate 75,473,776 of CM023452.1, read as the reverse complement.
CGCAAGACCTACAAAGCAGCCTTAGGCCTCCCTACCTACACTTCCAACACACGCCTCCTCCAGCTTGGCCTACACAACACCCTCACAGAAATCTTGGAAGCCCAACGCACTTCCCACCTGCACCGACTCTCCCTCACACCGGCTGGTCGACGGGTACTTCAGGTCATCGGACGCACGGCCCCTGCCACCCCACACGCGCCCCAACGTATTCCCCTCTCCATTCGTCAACGCATCCACGTCCCTCCCGTCCCCAAGCATATGCACCCCATCTACAACCAAGGCCGCCGCAACGCCCGCGTCCGATTCCTCGAAAAACGCTACGGCTCGGATCCCAACACCCGCTATACCGACATAGCGCAGTCCTCAACCCGCCACAGCACCACCATCGCAGTCCTCAACAACGAGGGCCGCCTCCCCACCGCGGCCTCCTACCGCCACATCCCCACGCTCACCGCCGAGTCCCTCGCCATCGCCCACGCTGCCCTGACCCACTGCCACCAACCCTACCTGACCATAATTACCGACTCGCAGCAAGCCTGCCGCCTCTACCAAGCCGGCCTTCGCCCCGCCAGCAGCCATTCACCTCCTTCAACGCCTCCCTGAAGACATTGACCTCTCCATTGTCTGGACCCCCGGCCACTCCGGCCTGGCAGGGAATGAAGCGGCCCACGCCGCAGCCCGCGCACTCATTACCCGGGCACTTCCCTCGCCTAGCCTCGACCAAATAACTCCCCCACCCCCCGACCCAGCAGCCCTGACACCTCTCGAAGTTTTTCGAAAAAAAAAAAAAAAGTTGTATTTTGTTTGCATGGCCGACCTAATATGTCGGACCTAATGTAGGACTTAAAATATGTCGGACCTAATTTCAACGGTCTTGCTTCTAATGGAATCGTTGCATTGTAGCGGATTTGCTCTTGGCGTTGTGCAGAGACATAAGCAACTGATGCGTCTGCGATGATCAGTAGTTTCACTCACTGCTCAAAGCGGCCGCAGAGTTTGACTGGTAGTCGATGGCCGTGGATGCCTCACCGCTGCTTTCCATGAACGACTCGGGTAACGTGATCGCTGTCTTGCTTGTCTTTACCTGGGAACGGGACGTTTTTACCGATTAAATTGTTCGGAATATATTTTAACAAACCCCCCGAATAGCGGAGATGATATGTTCGCTCCACGGCTACTGGTATTAGGTACTTCCTCGCAAGCCAAAATTGGTAGGGTTTAGCCTGCCAGGGTAATTCGTTGCTTTTACGTCCAATATCAGTGAACAAACTCAGGGGTTATAGATGATAATTTGTCACGGTACAGGTGCAGTCATAAGTAAACAGAACAAGGATTTGTGAATATCACAAAATGTTTGTGTTACTAACTTTATGATAGCCGTTGCCGGTTTAGAGGGAGCTTTTTCTATTACAAATGGCTACTTTAAACGCAAACGAATGCAGGTAGGAAGTTTCCGGAAGAAATAAATTACTGTATATTTGCGAGACCATGTTCCAACAACTTTTGACGACACCTTGTTAAAATGCCATTGCCACTGTGACTTGAAGGAGGAGCACAGATCATTTAAAATGCTTTCTTTTCATACGAACTGTCTTTCGCATGCAGTCAACTGAAAACATTCCACAAATACAGTATTTGTAAATATATCGAGCAATGAATAGGCAGAAGTTTAGTTCAACTTATAGGATAACATCTATTGTTTTTTTATGGATAACGGCTGTGATAAGGGTGCAGTGTAGTATCGGGGTTCTGGGGAGTTAGATTAGCTTTTAAGGGGTCCACGACGACAAAAAACAGCATTTCTCAGCTTGAAAGAACTAGGCACGAAAGACGTTGCTGTAACAGAAAAAGAAACACCCGAAATATTGAAAAGCATTGAAATAATTGTGCTGCGCGACGTTAAATGGGCAGTATTGGTGATGTATTGGCCAGTACTAAAAACACGGTTGTCGGTGTGCTAGCTCCATGTTAGCATTCAGGCGATAAGATCAAACGACTCGCCGCGGTGGCTCAGTGGCTAAGGCGTTGCGCTGCTGAGCACGAGGTCGCGGGTTCGATTCCCGGCCGCGGCGGCCGCTTTTCTGATGGAGGCGAAAAGCAAAAACGCCCGTGTGTACGAGATTTCGGCACACGATAAAGACCCCCAGGTGGTCAAATTAATACAGAGCCCTCCACTACGGCGCGCCTCATCGCCTGCGTTGCGTCGGCGCGTTAAACCCCTCAATCAATCAATCGATAAGATCAAACGTAACCAAAAGCCCCACTACAAAAGCCCAGCCATGATTTTTGGTGGCCAACCGTACAGACGAGATCATGTGACGTTATCGAAATATCACCGGAAAGTGGCAGTGGATTCGGCACTGCTTCATGTGTTTTCTTTCACACATGAGTTATTTGTTTAATGTTTTTCCATGAAATTCGTAATATTGCTATAAGGGGAAAGAAGTCGGTTCAAAAAACCAAACTCGATTTTTCTGCGACCCCTTTAAGGTAATGGCCTTCGCTTCCGTGATTTGCAACAGGCCGCATACCTTGGTCATCAATTTCTTGAAGCTCGACGAAGCGTAGCAGAGCAGCGGCTTCTGACTTTCGGCGCTCACGTCGTTCATCTCCTCGATCTTCTGGTGCTTGCGCTTGTCACTCGGTTCGCCCGCCTTGCCATCCTTCTCGGCGTCGCTGTTCAAGATCTCCTTGATGCTGGCAATTTCACACAGGTCTTTCTTCTGGTACAGCATCTTCCAGTTGAAGTGGTCGAAGAACGGGTGCGTCTTGAGGTCGCTGTAGGTGCGCGAACCGAGTCGCTCCACGGGGTTCTTCTTGAGCATCCGGTAGGTGATGTCCTTGGCCGGCGTGTTGGCCGAGTTGGGGTGCTCGTCGGGCCGCGGCCACTTGAGCGGCGCTGTTATGATGCGCTCCCGGAGCATCTGCTTAGACTTGCCCCGGAACGGCACCCGCCCTGTCATCAGCTTGTACATCACGATGCCGGCCGACCACCAGTCCACGGCACGCCCTGCACGCAGCACGCGTGAACCACTGTATGTTGCAAGTAAAGGACTTGAATAAATGTATGAGGACGGTGACCCGTAGGTTCGTAGCTTGCGTATTTGATCAGTGCCGATATTACGGCCTCCATATTTGCGGCCATTCTATTTACACTGCCCGCCTCATAGCGCCACCTTAACACTCGCGAGGTATTATGCGATTTCTCAGGTATAAAAGCTTGTGTTTTCTCGGGCATGGACGTTTTAGATTCAATGATTAACCGAAAGTAATTAAATACTTTGATTCATAAGGTACCGATAGGAAAGCTGCTGGAAAAGGAGGTAGAATTTAAATACTGAGACGAAGATTTGGCCACTTAGCGACATACTTCAGCGAAATCAGCACTTAGTTCAGAAAATACAAACTTGACGAAAAATGAGTGTTCCTCTCCCGCTACACGGAGATGCCAGGGTGCAGGAATGGGGCAGCGGGAGCTTGTGAACCTTCACCCCCCCCCCCCCCCCCCCCACCCCCCTCAAAAAATTGTCGCGCTGTCATGCGAGGCGAGCAAGGCAACCACGTTCGTGAAAACCATCCTAGGATTTTGTTCAGAACCTAAGAAATCCTGTCCGGAAAGTGCACCTACTCACCCTTAGGTGCCCGTTTCCCTCCTGGCAAGCCGAACGCCTGTGCAAGGCCTTCACGTGCACGAGGGTGTTCAGCGAGTGCGCGCTGCTCGGCGCGATGGAGAGTCGCTGCTCTGAACACTGACTAACCCAGCGCCTGTAGCTGAGGCTACTGCACAAACACTCGCGCCGAACACTCGTGCCGCTGTCGCCTATGTAATCCCCCCCCCCCTCTTTTCTTTTTTTTTTCTTTTCTTCTCTCTCTCTCTCTCTCTTCTTCCTGTCTTTCTCTTTCACGCCTTTTCTATTCCACCCCTAACCTCCTCCCAAGTCTTTTATCCCCTCTTCCCCTCCCCACCGCACTGGGTTGTATGCAGGTGAGCTCCCTACTGAGCTCAATAATATCCCCAGTGCACTTTCCTTTCCTTTCTTCCACCAAATCACTTCTCTCTCTCTCTCTGCTCTGTACAAACTAGGGGAGATTCGCAGGCGAAACCGCTAGCCTGGGTACTTCAGTACCTCATGCAACCAGGGCCGCCACCGGAAACAAGTGCGCTAACAACTTCGGACTTCGTCTGCCCCCCCCCACCCACCTACCTCCTTACGAATTTACCTGGGAATTTGCTGTCGTGCGGCATAACTATCTAATGCCCCAGCTACAAAAACAGGCCGTTTTGTCACGCGAGCGGCGCCGCAGCAGCGAATTCGCAGGTAAAGTCCACCACGTGGAACGGACACTTTTGTTGTCCTGATCAAAATATAATCTGCTCGGTTTTTTCACCACAACTTCACACTTAGACGTGTTTTGTGTCACTCTCGTTTGTTGCAATTAACCGCAGTACGCGACGGTTGACCATGCTGCTCCTACGCAATATATTCCCATAAAAGACAGAGGTGTTAAGATTTGCCATTAACTGTCGCATGCGTGCGAAAATAAAAAAAAATTCTTGGATGACAAAACGACAATAAAATAAAAGGTCAACCCACGGGTTCTTCGTTTCGTGCTTTGCACATTTATTATGTTCGCTCCGGGCATTGTTAGCTTTCAGGCCCCTTCACAATTTTGAGACAAAAGCGACGCCATTTCTGTGGCGGCGACAAAAGAGTGCCGAGACCAAGCGACAAAAGCGATCGCCAGGCGACTAAAGCCCGTTCTACATGTGCAATTTTCCGCGTGAATTCGCAGATGCGGCTCCACTCGTGCAGCAAAACGACCTATTTTCGTAGCTCCACCAAAGTGCCAAATGTATGTAACTGTCGAGTATACCCCGCAACGCCGCTTGTGCGGTGTAGAGGGGCCGGACCTGCGGCCAGTAGGAACACAGCTAAGTTTGGTCCCTAGAAATATTTCTAGGGACCATAGCTAAGTGAACGTCTGCGCAGCACCATTTGCATTCTCAGCAACCAGATGGCGTTGCTTGTATAAGCGCGGCATAAGCACGGGCGCTCCAAAAAACACGCATGTGCGTTCCCATCACGATGTCGTGCGCCGTTTTCAACAAATGCGGAAGTGGTGGACATCACAGCAGGAAAGAAGTGCAGAAGAATTGTACGAGGTACACCAAAATGCGCTAGGCCCGCACAACTACAGTGAACTAGAATACTTGGGTAGTGGAAAAAGCGGCTGCCTCCGAGTGAAGGCACTTAGTGCCAACTCCACGAGGTGGCGCTCGCGTGCCCCGCCGTAGGGAAAATGAGTAGAGTAACACATACTTTCATACAATAATAAATAGAGGGGAAACTGGCGCTAGTGTCAACGCGAACGTCGAGGCGGCGCTTACGCTTCGATGGCAATGATGGCTAGTTCTGGAACAGGATTGCGAAGGATCGAAACTATAGCCTTTGGCTGCGCAAATGATCTTTTTGGCAAAAAAAAAAAAAAAAACTTATTTTTTTGGGTTTGGGTTTCTTACAAATCACATGGCGAACAAAAAAGTTAGTGACCAAAAACTGGTTTAGTACGAAATGAAAAAAGCGCGTTTATATAAAAAGGAGACGCGGAGTCATGGAGGTTTGCAAAGGGTTGCCATTTGCTGCCGACTACCGCGATTCGCCGACTTCTAAAAATATATTTGTAAAAGTTTCGGCACTTGTTGATTTTATTATTAGGAAAAAAATGTGCTCCTAGAAAAAAGAAACCGATTACCATTGGAGAAGTTATTTTAGCCTGAATTAGTGACATTTACCAAGCTGCGTTCCTATCAGCCCCCGGTACTGCTGGTCTACGCCATAGGAGCCGGCGTTCGCACGAAAAGTGTGGCTCTTCCAAACAGGTGGCAACCGTCATCAACTTCGAAAATGCATTACTCTTTTGAATGAGCAGCGCCGCAACTCCTAATTCGCAGGCAACTTCATACAGCGCGTCATTTGTGTTTTCATGCTCGCGGGGCCCGGGCAAGAATTGATAACCCAGCCGATTTCCACTCAGGGCGGCGTCAGTGCGCGTGTGGCATTAATTTTAAAGAAAAAAAGGTATTTTTGAACGCTTCTTCCAACATAGGCAAATGCGTTTATGCAAGTCCAAAGCAAAACGAAACTCCCGGGGCGATGCAATCCATAATAACCTCCTCAAGCCATCGAGTGCCAATCCGAATTAAGAACAATTTCCATATTTCTTTTCGGTGATATTTCTTCTTGTGTAGCCCAAAGAAAAAAGGAAATTGCCAGCAGCGATAGCAATTCTGCCACAATTATCTGTAATGCGAAAAAACTTTTTATGAAACTTTTTATTTTTTTAGGGTAAGTCTCGTGCCCCGCGCGGGGTACGAGATCTAGCCCCCTCGCGGTGGCTCCTGCCCCGCAGAAGTGACGTCAAACTAAACTAGTCACGTGACTTCCTGTGGCGTCACTTTTTTTTTTTTTTTGCACATTCGAAGGAACGGCGTGGTGTGCGCCATGGGGATTCCGGCCTTGGCTCCAACCGCAAGCCTGCGCAACGTTACGACGTTATCCTTATCGCCTTGCACAGCGGCTGCCTCGCGGCGCTTTTTTCTTGTTGGGAGGATTGTTTGCAGTTATTTATTGAGTATTTCTCGTGAACTTGCTGCTGCTAGTCTTGGTAAGCCTAACGCATCCTATTTTGGCAAGCTGCTTCGCCCCGCTTTTTTCCGTGCTCCTTTTGTTCCCGTTAAATATGTTGCTAGCTTCATATTGTCTTGCAGTTCGCGTGCCATCGGCTTTATGCTCCTGCATTCGTTGTCTACTTGTTCCGATCGCTACTTGCATTCCAAGCCTTGTATTTTGTTTTTAAAACGTGCGGATCAGTTTTCCAGCGCTTTGCGCCGTGGCTAACGAGGTAGCTGACTTTGATGACGTGATAACGCGAGCGACGCAGTGTCAGCGGCGTCAGTGTGCACGAATCAAGTATCGTCAGGTAGCGCAGGGCATCGTCGAACGCAATCCGTCCTCGCATGTAGCCTGTTCTGCAATTTTTCTCGCGGGGCACTGCAAGAAACGTTACTACCCCGCAAACGATCCGTGCACGCTGCATGCAGGGAGCGCAGCTCCACTTTCGTGGGTGGCCTGAGCCCAGCAGCCGCCCGTCCATGGACAGCATAGGTACTCAGCTATCGCTGAAACCAGCCGCTCACTGGCTGGCTTCCTGTGCAAGGAGGCTCAAGCTCCAAATGTGCAAGTTCGGGAGAAGTCAAGCCGATAAGATCGCCGTTTGTGCCAAGCTTGACACTTGTGTTAAATAGTGCTTTCAAGTTTGGTGTGCTCAAGGTAAACAAGTGGCTCTTGTTGTTCATCTATGTTTTTCGAATTTGTTGCTTCGAATTATACTATTGTGCTTTCATGATATGCAAGACTTCAAATGAGCTGCGAATTCTAAGCAATCTGTAGGCAGCCATTATTGAATGCACAGGAACAACGTTTTGTCTACCTTAAATTTTCTACATAGGGTAGTGGAACTCCCCTAGCAAGTTTAATAAAAGGGTTTTTATCTGCTCAATTATAGTAAAGAGGTAGCAAGGGATAGATAGGATAGCCCTCCCTCCTCACCAGCTGATCGTCTGGCAGCGTCTCATAATTTCCCTTCACAATTACCGCATGGATTTTATTTCCCTAACCTTTGCCCCACTGCCTTCTCCTTCTTCAACCCGGTTAGTCAACAAAACTTCATCCTGCATCTGTTCTTTTTATGTATTTTGGTACGCTAGTTTTTTGTTTACTCGTGTTTGGCTTGGAAGTCAACATAACCAACAACAATACTTTCATGCCCACTCAGTTGGATGGCCAGTAATGGTGAGAGCTTCTCTCGAAGGCTTACAGGGGATTCACGAATTCTGATTGACTGTGACATCAATGTACCCATCCGGAGCACCCTGTGGAATTCAACTCGACGTTAATACTTGTGTTACAGCTGGTAATTCTCTGCTCTGTGTTTGGGGGGGGGGGGTGAACAGTAAAAGTTTCTAATTGCAAAGAGATGTTTCATGTTATTTTGCTTTTTAACTCTGTGCTGTGTAAAAAACTGTTTCGGCTAATTGCTTAAGTGACTATACTTAGTCGTAAGGGCCATAATGCAGCGTCCCATATTTTGTTTGCAACGATGCATACCCAGCAGAGCCCAACTGCTAGAAAGCACATTCTCTGGTGGTGGTAATTAGCTTGAAGAAAACAGGGCACTGAAACTATTTTTTTAAGCTAACAAGCCTAAAAACAGGTTATGGAGCACATCTACGAGGGAATGGTTCTTGTACAGCTTGACATTATCCTCTCCCGTGAGTACTTAATACCTTGTGCAGGAACTGGAGCCGAGGACACCTATGTGGATGTGAATGTCTTTATTGGTGTTTGTGAATATTGCAGTACAGCTGAAAGCTGTTGTATCCTGGAAGGCTTCAACAATAAATGACTCCAGAGAACGTACTTCTGCTTTGGTGTCAATGGGCAGCATGTGAGCATTGATAAGTGCTTCGCTGTTTGACATTTTTGTTAGACAAAAAATAGGCTTGATCAGGCACTGTAGCAAGTCTTCATGAAAAAACCAGGAAAGGAACTGGACAAAAAAGCTGCGAACACATGGACACTGTTCATCACAGCACCTTTCCTTGTACTTCAGTACTGTTATTGTCGCTGTATTTTCCCCAAAATATAAACCAACTCGCCCAGATTCATACCTTCAGACAGAAAGCAAACATGGTGTTTGTCAATGACAAGTGATTTCTATCAAAATTCCCTGGCTGTGAAAAAAGTCAGTGAGTAGCTCTACTTTCTCTGCACAGTCTGTGGTGTGAATTTCCCTTTTTCCCAAAACAAAACGCAAGGGTTTCTTGGCACAATACACAGAAAAAATGCCAAATAAGCAAGTGATGCCTTCTAGCACTACACTCAGTCCTGCAGGAAAGCCAAACCCAAGTGATCTTTTTGCTTGAGTGAAAGCTCTGCAGAGAAGCCAAGAAAGTTTCCCTTTTTTTGTTGACACCAAAGCTCTGCTGGAAAGCCAAAACGTGTGGCTTCTGTCACTGCTGATTTGCTGTAAGACGGGCATGTGAATGTATTGCAGTAAGGCATTTGTTGTGTACATGTCCTTAAACCTAGATAAATATGAACCAGGCTGGCTGTGTAACAAAAACGTCAAGTGAGGTAAAAACCAAATGTTTTATGTAAAATGTTAGAATACTGTTTGTTATAAATAGCAATTAATTTTTTAATATGGTTTTGACAGTAGTTTGACCTTTGGAAATCATAGGCTAAAACTAAACAGAAGCAATGTTTCATACAGCTGCAATCGTGTGAAATAGCAAAATAATGGTTTGGGCCCTAAATTCAGCAGGCATGTTCCAGCTGGGAATGTGTTTGTAGAGCACAACAATAATAAAGCATGGGAAAAAAGGGTGAGCTGAGTTGAGTTACCCCCCAAAATATTGGTAGACAGTTAGAATGCTTACAAAAATTTATAAATAGTTTGGATACCCTGAAACAATAGGGGAAAATTCACTTGCCCTGGTTTTAAGTTTATTAGTACTGAGCTTAATGTACCCCACACAACACCATTGAAGAATGTTACGCCTGCATGGACACAGCAGCGTTTAAGGTATAACACAGTTTTATTTGAGCAGAGGTAAATAAGAGAATATTCCATAATCAATCCATTTATACGTAAATTAGAAAAAGTATGGTTTTTTAAGTGAAGCTCGGAAGCATGCTAAATGAAAGGGACGAATGGCGAGTTGATGTTGTTACTAATCACAAATTTCAACTCAACCACCTTGCCGGAAAAAACCCCTTCCATGGAGGGAGTGTGTGTAATCGCAAGATTTTTTTAAAAAAAAGTTTGTGAATGCACTGTACACGTAGGCCAGAAGGTATTTGACACCCCAGCCGAGGACTCAGAGTCATCAGCGCTCTTTTCTGCTGTTTTGATGATCAAGGGCTGTTTGTTCAGGAACCACCCCTTTTCTCCCTTTGGCCACCATCTTTCTCAGTCACTGCATTCATGTGCTTGCTGTGGGAGCTAGCAAACATGAGGACCCCCTATAGGCAGGATTACCTCAGGCTCGCACAATTGCTGGAGAGGCTAAACAATGTTTTCAAGATCCCCAACTGTGAGCTTGCACTTTTTTTTTTTAAAAAAAAAAAAAGACATCTAGATAGGCCTTTGAGAGCTGTCTGAAATCACAAAAGTGAGTATTTTGTGCCCAAACTGGCCAGCTAACCTCACTAGTCAAACCCCCCTTGAATGCCTCGCATAAAAATCAAGAGACTCACTGCATTGGTTTTTTGCATGGCATTGTGTGGGTGGGCTTCTGGTTTCCACCTATGAAGCCTGTTGGTTGTGTTAGTGTCCAGTCCTGCTGTCAAACTTCTTTTGAGACTTGCACTGCCCTGGAGTAGTCAGGGTTCGACGAAAGTTCGTCTGGTCAGGCATTGTTGAAGAAACAGTAGAGTAGTCACTGACCAAGTCAAAAAAGAGTGTACACCGTGGATTCCTTGGAATTTATGTTGGCCATTAAAAATCCTAGTAAATCGTTACAAGCCCTGAAGCTGGCTGGCAAGTGGGCATTTGTTTAGCGACAACTGTTTAGGGGCACAGTAGGCAGGCTGTTACAGAGGCTACGAAGAAAAAATACAAGGTTCGTTCATTAAAAAGACTTCTTTGCCCAAAAAACAAATGACATCAATTTTATTGTAAACTTCAAACAAATAAGATAGTACAGAAAATGTGTAGAGCAGTGGAAGTTCCATACACACTTTCCAGCTATTTCTCTATGACATCACAGAATCTTGTTTGTGCAATTGACAGCCACCAACCTAACCCACCGCAAAAAAGCATAACTGGGCAATTTCAGTGGGGCCTCCATTCCGTTTGATTGTATCACTTGAGTGCTAACGTACAGTTAACACACAGATAACTGCATTTACAGTGCACGTCCCATATGACGTCACTCGTGCCCATATTACATCAATGCAGTTTGAAATTGGGATGTTTTCACCGTTTCTTTTGGTTAAACTCGCACCATTACAGCCTTGACCTTTGCCTATCAATTACATTTGCAGTGTGCTCGCTGCTCATACCCATGGACACAAACCACCCGCTGAGGCTTTCACGTCCCAGGCACATCTTCAGATTCTCTTTGACGTTGACTATTGTGCCTGCGTAGAACCCATGGGTTTTCATATGCTGGAGACATGATGGTCGGCCAAGTGTTATACCCTTCCTGTTACCGTCTGTACAGCTTCTTCTCTGACCCTATCGGCTGGGTGTCCTGAATTAAGTTCCTTTGCATGAGGGGAATCAGTAAAATCTGGCCAACATAGCTACATATACAGAGACGTGAAGGTTATGCCAATGCAGCAGCTATGGCATGAAGCGCCTAGCTAGTGTACCTTTTGGAGGACCCAGTTCCTAATTTGTCATAGCATCATGTGTGTGCCAATGTGAGGAGCTGAATGCATGATGGAAACTACCCAGCCACAATCTGGGCCACGGGATACGAGACTGCCAATGTTCTCACTCTTTCACATCCTTTGTATCGCAGATGTATTTCTGCCACATTTTACTGTAGTGAAATGGCTCACCACTACAGCTACAATAATTTCTTCTGAAAAATTTTTCAAGCGCTGAATACCATGCATTTATGATGCAAGAAGCTCATGATCACCAGACTTTTCCGCGCACAAAACGTATTTCGGGTAAACAATTTTAAGCCACAATTCAATCCACTCGAAAATATATACAAAAAACGCGACAAACTGCCGATTTTCGGGTCTTTTTTGCTAATCTCCTTAAAGGGGAAACTACTGTGCTGGGTTGTACGTGGTACATGTGTGGGAACACCAATGATTACCTTTTCTAGCTATCCGTGGTTTGCACTTGTAATGCGCACATGCGACCAGTAAATATCAGTGGCCGCGTCTAGCCTACGTCCTGAGCACTGTTCCGCGCTGCGGTCATTACAACACCGCGATTTCAGGCCACCCATTTAAGCATTCTGAACTTGCCGTGGTGCAAACTGTTGATAGCAGATGCCGCCGCGCGGACATGCCGCAGCAGGCTCACATAATCACGCTCGGACGGTGTCTTTCTTATGTGGGTTGTTCAAACGGGGCCACTCGGCTGCGCGATGTCGTAGATCTAACGCAGGTACCATCGGCATAGAGGCAGGTACCATCGGCAAAGGCTGGCTGTCCCGCATACGGCAACGTTCTCGCACATTCTGATAGTGCTTCTAACTCTATCAACTCTGCTTCATCTACGTTGTCGACCCAAGAAATTCAGGCATTCAGGGCTTTCGGCACTTTCAGATACACCATACCCGCCCATACCGCCAGCAGCGGCAGCATCGGCGGCTATATGACGTCACTATGACGTATTTATGACGTCACGCGGGCAGGAGCCGCTGCGAGGGGGCTAAATCTCGTGCCCCGCGCGGGGTTCCAGACGCTGCCTTTTCTTTATTATTGACGGAAAAAGTTATGTGTTTTCAGTTGATTGATAATTTAAAATAGTTTTTTTAGTTTTTTGTTTCCAGTTTTTAGCCATGTAGTTATTATACAACTTTTTAATTCCTTGAAAAATCATATGGAGGAGGTCGAGGTAGAATCTCAGCCCCTCCCCCTCCTGCAGAGCGAAATTTCGGGCTACGCCCTGGGCCCATGCACTAGGGGTTTTAAAATGCCTAACATGGTTTCAAGATTGTCGTTGTAAGGTAATCGTTAACTGGCGAAGGATGTTGTATGGTGCGGTACGAAAGGAGTAAAAGTTGACTATTAATCAGACCTTACGTTACGATGTGTACGTAACGCTCGTCTCTTAAGACATGAAGCAAAATACATGACACATGTCCCTTCAATGCCTGTTGCGGAAAGTCGGTAGAAAAGGCTGGATTGCCCTTTTAACTTTCGGCACTTGGCCTATTCAGTTTGCGGGTTAGCTGTAAGCACTCTTGGCTTCTTGGCTTACGGAATCGACCAGTGAAATGTATGTCCCGCCGGCAATAGTGTAGTCGTTGCTGCTCGGTGAAACATGTGGGCTCGAATAAGACGTGTACTGCACAGTGGGTAATCAAGTAGAGGTAAGCTTAGGGGCTAATTATCTTGAAAGGGAACTATTTCGCTCCCTTTCGTGAAAGGGAGTGCACAGCTGCACATGGCACACGCACACCGCGCGTTATGACGGTCGAGCTAGATCGGGCGAACCCCTCCGTTCTAGCCCGGCCGTGTGCTATCTTGTCTCGAACGGAAAGTAGGGCGGCGTGCTCTGAGTGACTTAAACACGTGGGCATGGCGTTGCCGCACTTTGCAGCCTCCGAGCTCCAGATGCGCGCATCTGGAGGACTCAAGTACTGGGCCTATAAGTCTGCGCGAAATTACACTTTCGCAAACCTTATCTATCTGGTTGATGATCCTCTAAAATTTCCACATTGCAATCACACGCCTAACTGCATTAATTGCAACGCTAATTAACAAATACTAGTAAAATGTTCCCCTAAATAGTAATTCGAACTCGTTTTATTGCGTCCGCCACGACTCTGACAATCTTCAAGCAAGAATGACAATTTTACCTCCGTGAGCCTATTTTTAAAATATATTTGAGGCACCGTCTCGAAAATTCGTGTACCATTTGTTTAGCTGTTAGGGTGCCTACCGGCCCACTAATTATAGAATGGCGCATTAGATGGTCGGTCACGGCGTAAATAATTATTTACAGCCTTGTTTATTTGTGTTAGTTTCGGTTTCGACAAAACGAACACCGGGGCCGCCGCCATGACAGGAGGGCGCTCGTGGCATCACCGTTCTTGTCGCACCACTGCTGGTCTGGACGCGCGCGCTCAGACCGTCTGTGGTCTCCACCATCTCTACGCGCCGGGCAGCGGTGACGCCAGTCTCAAAACCGTAACGTGATACACACAGAGGAAGAACGCGCTCCAAACGCAGCCAGCACGTTGGCCACGTCACGGGAGCCCACACGTCGGAAGTTTTGGGCCAGGAGTAGCGATGGGCGTCATGTTGATGCCGATTGCGAAACAGTGTCCGTTCGGAGCTTTCTCGTGAGCGCACAGCTTAAATGGATTTAAAGCATGTGATACTGAACGGTTACTGTTGAAACGTGCTGGGATATATCTGCATATACAAAGGAAGTCTTCTCTGAAACACCCTGTATAAGACGGGGATGTTAATAATCACGGAGTTTATGATCATAGACAAGTTGAAGACTACGTCGACATGTATTTGCGTTAATTAGGCTGGGTTGGAACTATCGCGTTATCCAACAACTGTAACTTGGCAGCTTGTCTAAAGTTTTGCATGGTGTGGTTCTGCCTCTGAGAGGCCTCTTTAAATAACCGATGTACAAGAACGGCATTACATATATTAGTTTAAACAGAGTATCGGAGCTCCGCGCTGCGGTACTGCGCTACAGTGGATTTGTCAAGAAGAGGCTGAATCCAGGGTGCGGGAAAGGGCGCAGCCACTTTCTTGCCTCTTCAGTCGAGAAATATTAGCGCTTTCGTTCGCGTGCCTCGAACGCATACCGTAGGGTCTCCTCTTGAGTACTTCAGGAGACATGTAAGGTATGGTGCCCGCTGACTCCATATCGTGGAATTCAAAGGGCGTTCTCCGAAAGTAGCCTCTCAGGAAGCGCTTGGCGACTGCACGAAATAAAATGAACTCTGGTTAGGCCTACCCACCGGGGCAAGCGAGTCGGCTAGGCATCTGCGCTTAGTTAATCACTGATCGCATTCTTATGGGGCTAACAATTCATGACCCGTAGGCTTAAAAACATCGTGTACCTATACAGAAGGTTTTACGAATCCATAAAAATCTTCCTAACATCCTAGTCCGTTTCTTTTAGAAATATATCACTTCTTTACAGAGATAAAAAAACAAACAAACAAGAAACACATTTGGGTTTATCCAGTTTTCCCCAGATGGCGCTAGCTTTCCAGCAAGCATGCGGCACATAGTGTTAGAATGCGAGGGTATCCATCCAAATCTACATGAGGGAAATATTCGGCTTCCATGAGCCCTGGGATTTAAAGGGACCCTGCAACACTCTTCGTGCAGTGCAAGTAAAACCTGCGCAGCGTATAGATTAGACTTCCAGGAACGCCCGAGCCACATGTTACACGTGCACGTGAAGCGGTAAGCGCGCAAATCGCCGGTGAAAGACGCGAAAAAACCAACCGCTCTCTCTTCAATTCTCCTCATTATGCACCCCTGGCATGGCCTCTGCGACGTCATCGGGCCATGGCTGTCCTGGCTGTCCTGGCTGTCCTATTGGCTGCGCCGGTCAACTTCGCGGGCTAAATTCCTGGCATTTCCTGAGACGATCAGCCGCCGTCGGCGCTGTGTATGAACCTCTTCTATGTCTGAACCTGTCCGCATGCTTTTGGTGTTTCTTTATTAAATGCAGAGCATTTCAGTACTCACGATGTCACCCGCGTTGACGTCCGTCGTAGCCCGCACCGTCGTTGTCCGCACCCCTCCCCCTACACTATATAAAAAAATACTATCCGGCGCCTGGTTTCGATCCTCGACCCTGCGGGCGGAACGCAATGTACATGGTGCTCTACCCACTGCGCCACAAGCCGACACAGAATGGGAGGCTACGAACGAGCCTTATTCCTTGACTCATTCAAACTACGTCAAGAAGCTGCTGATACAACGCATTCACTACCACCAACTCCCCAAATACTAAACGGTTAACGCAATACACCCACCCCCTATGCGGACGCATTTACTCGAGTCCCCCTCGCGCGGAGATGGGCCCAATTTTTTATTTTAAGTGCGCCGCGGAGTTTGAGTGACGAACTAAATATTCCACTTTCAACGAGCCCACTCGACAACAAACGTTTATTGCTCAAACAACGCCCTACCAGCCTGAGCGCTTGCTTGCGTGCAGGCCACCATGCCTGCTTTTTGGGGCACCAGACCGGAAATAGACCCGTCTACGTTGCGAGGAAAAGGACGAAACTCCCCGGCCTGTGACATATCGAAGGCAAACCCGCCGCGGTGGCTCAGTGGCTAAGGCGTTGCGCTGCTGAGCACGAGGTCGCGGGTTCGATTTCCGGCCGCGGCGGCCGCTTTTCTGATGGAGGCGAAAAGCAAAAACGCCCGTGTGTACGAGATTTCGGCGCACGTTAAAGATCCCCAGGTGGTCTAAATTAATCCGGAGCCCTCCACTACGGCGCGCCTCATCGCCTGCGTCGCGTCGGCGCGTTAAACCCTACAATCAATCAATCAATATCGAAGGCCGCCGAACAGAACGCTGCGCATCGCCCCCCTCTCCGGGAGAGAGCGCGCAGCTTTCGTCGCGTTGTCCGCGGTTGAGTTGAGAGGGAACATTTATGCGCGATTTTTCATCGCGCGTAGTTTCGCTGATAGTGAACAGATTTTCATAATTCTTGCGGGAGGAGATTGCTGGGGACAATACACTTTACCCCAAATACATTCCGAGTAGTTGATGGTAAGTGTTGCAGGATCCTTTTAAGGGTAGCACAGAGGAAGTTACTTCAATGCTGTCGAGAGGACGAAAAGAAGATTAGAATGCTGGTGGACGAAAGCAGAGAGGGGAGTATTGCCTAGGACAGTTACCACCCGGTACAGGAAAAAAAGGTACTTTGTGCCTCAAGCTTTTGGTGCCTGCCCTAAGCAGCGCTAGTATTAAACCAAGAGTGTTAAACATGGGAAATATTAGTCCATTTTGGTAAGATGACACGTCATCATCCCTCTAAAAGGGGAAACTAATAGCAATCATCATCATCATCAGCATGAGTAATTTTTTATTCAGTACAGAGGTGACATATCTCTAAAATAAGTAAGCTACGACATTGAGAACATTAATATTTATTTGTAAAAGTTTTCGTATTGGCGCACGATGGCTTTGAAGTCCGTGGGTCATAAAAGTAGTGAGTCCCATAGGAATCTAAACAGGTGAGTCCCCATAAATTGGCGTGTAAAAATAGGATCGCGTTGCAACAAATCAAGTCTATGCGCCAGAAACTGTGAACTTGGCTCTTTGAACTGGAAAATTTGATCATTAGAAAGTCCAACGACAGTGATGACACTGTCACTTTGAATTAAGACTTTTCCGAATTGACTGATAGTACTAATAAAACGCCTCTACCGTTTATAAACACAAATAGGGCTCCTTCGGGAACCGTCAATATTTACAAGTTGTTTTTTTTTGGTTTTTTACGTATTGTTTTCTTTTACGTACAATCAAAACGACACTCAGTACATTTGCGTAAAATATTTATGGTTGACAAGCCAGTCAAAATTGCTTTAAGAAATATCACGCGAGTTTCTCTGTTGCTTCCGGAATACCGCTAATGCCGTGGGAAGCTAAGTCCAATGAGTTTTGTGGTGTTCAGCGCCTCTTTTGCAAAGAGTACCTTCAACGTGTACTTCATATTTCTCATGCAAGAAATCTATGAAACAATGAGCCGTACTCACAGTGACCCTGGCAGACCTTGACTGTGTCGAAATCGATGACCTTCACTCGGCCGCCAGGCAAAATCAGCATACTGCAATGCACATTGTCCTCTCAGTATATCTTTATTGCTTAGGAAAATGCGGGCAACGCACTTTGCAATACGTTTTGTTTCACTTCCGTTTTCATAAATACAAACTCAGGACACGTTTTTCCCGAATAACAAAACTAAAGTGTTAACATATATATTTCTTGCCTACAGCAGACTCTGATACCGTCCCGTGTTCCAAATACGCGGCTGTTCCGATGCCGTGGTCTTTGTAGGCGACTGGGTGGGTAGGACAGCCGAAGACCTTTCGGAACAGCTCGAGCCCACGGTTCCAGGAGGAAGCGCCAGTTCTGCCGACGATTATAGCACAGAACGCGCGGAATTCTTCTTCTTTGCCCTTCAAACTTGACCCGCCTTGTTCCTGTACAAGACGTTGCCGCACTAAGCCTCTCGGCACCAGTGTTACATTGCACGTGGCAATATTTATTGATTTCACTGTGCGAAGCTAAATTACAGAACAAAGGGTCACTCCTCTCAGACTGTTAGCCCCTGTCAGTCACTCATACCGTTTTCCTTCCGCAGGTAACCAGTTCCAAAATGCGGAGTTTTAAACAAAGTTTGGAAGCGAATCAGTCAATACCGTTACAACTTCTCTTTACAACCTTCAGGGTACATCCTGTATATGGTTCGCTTGCCCCCAAAAGATTACACAGTTACCGCCACTTATGCGGATGGAATGTCTGAAATGGCAAAGCGTTGGAATATACGGACAGTTAGGATAACAAAGGCAAGCTGTTACGAATTTGCTATTTCCTTTTTATAGGACGATGCGAATGGAGACACTTCGAAAAAACCATAACGCCTTAAGGGCAGCAGGTCAGCTTCAGTAACGTTGGGTAGCTCAGTCGTAGAAAACAGCGAGGGAGAAAGGAACACTCCTATTTTGTGAGTAAGTCGAAAGCCTTAAATTACCCCGCCCCTTGAGCGAAAAAGCCAACGTTCGTAACTGAAAAACCGCTCCTTGGGAGGCGTGGTAGCTTACTGTCGTCACCTCTGCTGTCGTGTTCGTGCAATGCGTGCAAGGTGGACGGATATGAACTTTTCTCCCGGTCTTATCTCAAGCGTCGCTAAGAAAGCTTAGAGTGATTCACCAGAAATGGCTGTGGTGTCCTCGTGTTGAAAGAATTGATATCCCTAAGCGTTCGGACGGGCGAGTTTGAGCGAGAAAGCCGGCGTCGGCATCGGCATTCCTAATATAAAACTGCCCCATCACGAGGTGTTGCACAGCGCGACCTAAAACTCGGCAGTAGCAAGAGAGAGGAGAGAGGAGAGAGAGAGAGAGAGAGAGAGAGAGAGAGAGAGAGAGAGAGAGAGAGAGATTGTAGACTTGTAAGCAG
The DNA here is from genome assembly GCA_013339765.2 of Haemaphysalis longicornis. Taxonomy (NCBI): domain Eukaryota; kingdom Metazoa; phylum Arthropoda; class Arachnida; order Ixodida; family Ixodidae; genus Haemaphysalis; species Haemaphysalis longicornis. Next base: position 75,454,843 of record CM023452.1, on the reverse strand, counting down.
GAAGCTGTAGTTATGGCCTCGACCCGTGAGAGGCATCATTAGTCCAAGATGCCTTGGTGCCGGCTGGCAGTACGGAACTGTTCCACCGGTCGTCACTGGTCCGAGACCTCTTTTCGGATTAGCTGTCCCACCCACCTCTCATACGGAGGGTGAGGATTAGGGATAAGAGTATGGGTCCGTTGGCAATACCATACCAAATGGTATACGACGCCGCCAAGATGTAGGTGGTCATCCCGCCAGTCTACCACACGTGAAGGGAGGGGAAAACCAGCAGCGAAATTCGCCATCGTCGCCAACTCTTCCGTTACTCGGCGACGTAGGCGAGCAGCTGCGCAACGCGTAGGAGAGACATCGAAGCCACTTGAAAGCGCAAAGGCAGATCGCAAAGCAAATCATCCTCAGCGGCAAGGTTGCAAAGCCCTTACAACGCGATTGGACACAAGGCGTCTCAGGTACCCAGCTGGAAATTTAGTCTTCCGTATTGACACCCGTAAGAAGTGCGTAGATCTCTTAGGAATATTTATGCCTGATAGTGGCTTCTGAGAAGAGAATTTCAACCGCAGTTTTCGCACTTTCTGCTCTCTCTTTCAGCCTCACTTCACCGGCGAGCCGTTCGCTGAACAGCGTCGTCTACAAGTGCTAGGGAGTGTATGTTAGGGAAAGGAAGGAGAATGTCCGCGGTCATGGCTACGCTTGTCGATTATGCGGCAAAATGGGCCTGAATGTCCGCACAACTTGCATTACGGTGAATGCTGATTAGGAATGGCACATGCGGTCGGACCAGATGAGGGAACGTGGTTGTTGTCGTAAACTTTGTTTTAAGTGCGGAGCACTGTAGTGTCCCGGCTTGTCGTCGCAGCTCATCCGGGGTCACGGCGTCATGCACCCAAACAGAGGATTCGAAAAGAAACCGCTTCCCCTTTTCGGGATCGAACCTGGGTCTCTAGAGTTATGAAGCCGCGGTCTGAACCACTGCCCCACCGAAGCACACGCTACTCATATGCAAATCGTTGGGGACTGTCCTTGCGCTGCGCCGTTGCCTGTCCTTGCGCTGCGCTGCGCCGCTACGCCGTTGCGCTGCGGCCGTTGCCGTTTCTAGGCCGCAAATGAGTACATAATGGTATAAAATCAAGAAAAAATTATGAATGAGCTCATAATTACTCCAAATGAATAAAAACTCGATCCAGTGTCTGGATGTCTTGTAGGGGCTGTGGAATCCTCTCTTGATTGATTTCAGTATCAGTGCCACGCTGATACTAAAACAAGTCAAGAGAGGGCGCCACTGCCCTTTCTTGTGAACACTGCTCTGCACTTCGACAGCTTTCAAGTTCAGTTGAACAGCTTTAATTTTTTACTTACTTCGACACCTTGATGTCCCGGTGTAGGAACCCGCGCAGGTGCATATGCTCCAGCGCAAGGATCAGCTGTGCCATTATTATGCGAACCGGCTCGATCTCCAGGAATTCCTCCTTGGTCACTACGCGCATCAAGTCCAGACCGGCGATGTACTCCATGATGGTTACGTAGGCCTCCTGCGACACATCGCTGGCGCTTGCTCTGACCCACTCTATCGCGCACGCTATGAAACAGAAAGCTGCCTTAAAGAATTCATTACTGGTCGCCAGCAAACCCGTCGTCGCTGGGGTGCCCGACAAGACACTGTGATGCTTGCCCTACCGGTACCATTGCGTTCTGTCCGAATTCCACGATCTGTTACAGGCTGTGGGGATTCGCTTGACCCCGTTTTCTCCTCCCGCGAGCGCGACCTTCGAGCGAGCGCGATTTCCCGCGCCGCCGTGACGTCACCTCGCGGGCCGACGCGCCGACGGGCTCCAACTGCCCTGCCGCCGCTTCCGCTCCTCCTCGCCCGGGAACCTGCCTCCTCTCCTCCGCGCCTTAAAACCGGACGCGCCCGTTTCGCAGCTCTCTCTCTCTGGTCTCGGTCGGCTCTCTCGCGAGCTCTCTGGATGTCTCCCTGGCTCCAGGGACTCGGGAGGGAGATGGAGGATAGAGTATAGGGAACGCGAGGGGTCGCGGATCGTATCGCACCCTCGCCGCCCACGTCCAGGAGATGGGAGTCGGATACCGGGGCGCTCCTTGCCCCCGGCTGGCTCGTCTCCTCCCCGCCGCGCCGGCCGGTCGGGCGCTGTTTGGCCCTGATCGGACGCGCGTCGGTACAGTGTAGTTCTTAACCCGGCCTTGGCGTTATTATGCACTGTACAACTGGGCCAATAAACCCCCTGGTTCGTCCCGGCCCCTTGGAGCCTGTCGTCGCCTGTGTCGGTGAGTCGAACCCGTCGCGGCGTCTCCCTTGTGGACGCCGCGTACCTCTCTGGGGCATTTTGGATGGGTCATTTCCGGGCGTCGAGCTGACATCGTCGCTCAACGTCTCTAACGAGGCTAGCCGGGGTCGTTTGTTGTCCCGTAGCTAGACCCAGTATGCCCACAAGGCTTACCCGCATAACTGTTCGAGAACGTTGTCGTTGTTCTAAATATGCAAATTTCTAAAAAAATGTATTGTTTCTAATTCGTTGGGCCCTAATTAAACCATGAGGGCGAAATGCTGGTTTGCTTTATTAAAGACCCCTTTGTCGCAATAACAATGATGTCAGTTCGAACGCGAACTTTCAACAACTGACCTAGAAAATAAGCAAGATAGCAGTGGGGTTTGGCCCCCACCAGCCATATCCTTGCCGGGTACTTATAACGTTCCACAATTTTGTTCGCACGATTGGCAGTCACCGACCTAAGCCACCACCAAAACAATTTGGATGCCGATCACGATACTCCCTAATGCGATATTTAGGCTCAACTTTTTAGCTCTATTGACTGTGCCAAATATATTGAGGCAAAGAATTTCAGGCGGGCATATTTGTATGGTTACAGAAAACTTGTATTTGCAGTGGCTGACGAAGCACATGCACCGGTTGCCTCGCTCATTGTTCAGACCCAACTCGGGTTCTGGCGTCAGTGGTGCGGAGCCTCCGCTCTGGCAGCTCGTTTAGCAGCAGCGGCTGACAAAGCGCACTACCGGTTGCCTTACACGCAGTTCAGCACTAACTCCTGATGGCTGCAGTGCGCTGAGGCAGCACTCACTCGTGGGTTCTCTCGATCTCCATGGTGAGCCTCTGCGTCGGCGGCGCTAAGTGAGTCTCAGCAAGGGACCGCGAACTCCGTCTTAGGAAGTGAACGCACATCGTCGTCACGGGCACGCCCCCCTCACTTCATGTTTTCGACAAATGTCGCGCAGACGAGCGTCTCCTGATGGCCTAGCATGCTGCCCCCCTGCCTCCGCACACTGTCGTAGAAGCGTCTCGCGCCGCCACGGCGAGCCACCCTCCACTCCCAATTCCTCCAGGGTCGCCTCCTCTGCTTTCTTTCACCCTTGGTAGTTGCCATCGTTCGCTCGATTGCACCGATGGCGACGGCCCTCAGCACACGAACGGGCTCCGAAGGGCTGCGCCCTAAAACAAATCTGGGTAATCGTAGTGGCGCCTCTAGTTTCGTTTGATCGGATCACTTGAATGCTAGCTTACATTTAGCACAATAATAAAGATGTTTTTAATTCTGGCTCATATTACGTCACTCCTGCCAATATTATGTCAATGTAATCCGAAATTTGAACCTTTTACAATCTATCTTGCGTTTTTTGCTTACAAAGCGTTTTCTGTAGCTGAAATATAAGCTGAGGCAGTTACCAAATGGTTTATCTTTAAAAGTGAACAGAGGTAAATTTTGCCGTCTAGGCCTCCTTAGGTTACCCGAGGCGCTCTAAATTATTCCCTTAAGCCCTAACCACATGGATAACGACAAAATAATACAGCTTGATACAAAAACAAAAACGCACTTCGATATAGTACTTATTTCCTTTGCAACTTGATGTCCGGCCTTAAGATTTATGTGCGGACTGCTTCATGAATTCACAACGTGAGCAAAACGAACTTCAACGCTGTCTTGCTACTGAGGTTAGATTCCAACGTAACGTGTGGATTTAAATGCAAGGTACCGTGGTAGCTTTTGTTTACCCTCGTAAAACAGAGCTGACCAAACCCTCACCACAAAAAAACAATAGCGAGGCTTTGCCAAGATTCTAACCATGGACCTTCAAAACAAAAGCCCAGCACCCACTTTCTCAGCCATGCCAAGCTTTTCTAGCAGCGGTAGCTTTATTTACACTAAATATACACGTTATTCCGAAGGTTCCACATGATTCAGCAGTAGCCATGAAAACGGGTGTGTCGGTTACATGTTTTGGGTAGTGAGACGACAACGAACATTATTCCAGTTAGGAAAACATGAAATAAAGAAGGAAAAACCATGACAGCAGCTACACTCGCTGTACAGTAACAAAGGAATTCTGTTGGACTTATAAGGAGAGCACGGCAGCAGGACAAAAAATCTTATACTGATTTTGGTTGCCAAAGAATTCTTTTGGGTGTGTTTGGTTTAACCGTATTTGAGATATTCGTGCTTGTTTCTTACGCACCGATCTTAGAGGCGAGGCAAGTTATGCTAGTACTACAAGCGATTTAATCAAAGCTACCTTATTAGAGTCGAGAAAGGCTATCGCACATCCCTGGTCCCCCTACGCAAGCCACGGCAGCCGCGAATGTAATGGAATGTTCCGCTAGCATTCAGGCATTATTAATCGTTGTTCGTCAAGCCCGAATCTTGCAGAGAAGTCTCATCAGGCTAATACTACAAGCGATGTAGCCGGAGCTTCCTTATTTAACTCACAAAAAGCACGATTTCCCCTATAAAAGCCAAGCCAGCCACGAATGAAATGCGTGCTTTTGTGCAAAAAAATACATTTTAATTTTTCTCAAGGCAGCCGATTAGTGCAAGTTTAACAAAAAATTAGCAGTGGCTTAGCTCGGCTATGCCATGATAGACGTAGCGTGAGCTAAGGTTCAGCTGGTTATTCTTGGGTTTCTTGGTTGTCTAGAATTAGCTGATTATCATGCTTACTGCTGCTAAAACGATTTGTCATTCAATCTAATCCAATTCAATCCAGTCCAGTCCGGTCCAGTCCAGTCCAGTCACTGCTCCTCGAGCATGCGCAGCACGGCTCTCCAGGAGCCACGCAAAACGGCTATCAAGCGGCTCCGGCGCAGCGTCAGACTTGGCTACTGTGCAACTGAGGCGCAGAGCTAGGGCACCAGTGCGTAGACGCACCAGTGCGGCAGACGCACCAGTGCGTCTGCCGCGGCTATATGACGTGAGTCCTCTTGAATGCGCAGACCGGCGAATCTGCAGATCCAATTCTCTGCACACCCGTACTCCAATTGGATTGGATTCAATCCAACACAACTTAATTTAATCCAATACAATCCAAATCCAATCCAATCTAAGCCAATCTAATCCAATCCAAGCCAATCCAATCATATCCGATCCAAACCAATCCAATGCTCCTCGCGCTTGCGCAGAACGGCCCTTCACGGCACACGCGAAACCACTCAACCTCGGCCAGTGTAGCTTACACTACAAAATTGATTGTTTTCTGCTGGAAGGAATTCGAGATGGACAGGAAACTCGGACGCTGCCCCCCGCTTTGCGATGCTTCCTGCCGCTGCGTCCACGCCGATATCTGGTGAGCGTAGACATCGGCGCTGCTGGAGCGTCAGCTCCAGAGCCTTCTGGTCAGCTCGCGTCCCCATGCATTTTTGCGAGGCGTGAAAACGTGGAAAATACGCTGCACATTGTTGGGCTTAACCTTTCAGTGCGGGGCTCTGAGCAGCCGGATTGTGGGCACGAAGAGCAGAACAACGTTTATTTTGGAGAACGCACATCATGCATAAGCCATCGCGGTCGCTAAATGCTACTTTGAGATTCGATAAATCAAAATAAATTTTTAAAGCGATGCTTTTTATGCCATACTAATAGCGACCGCTCGATCACGAAAACGCACAGCAGGAAAGCCTACTTTACGTAATGGGTTTTGCAAAACGATGAAATGAGCGAAGGCAAAGCGAGTGACATCAGATGGGAATTGAACCTTTGTATCTCGCGTTATGATTCCGCTGTCTATTGGATAGCGCCATTCTAAAATTGTCGAAGCATTTTCGATTTCGGACTTGGACTTAAGATTGCATGACAGAAAACTTCGTGTTTTAACCATCCTTTTGTTAAGAAAGAAGCTTCGGTGTTTTCAGTAAAACATGCTGTTCGGCTAGTTGGTTCATTGTTTAAGGAAAACGAGCGCTACAAATCAGGCCAGAAAAAAAATTACACCATCTTCCCGTAGGGGAACCCTGAGTAGTATGCAAAGCAGCCATGGGGTCGATTTCAAGTGCCCATTAGTTTGCAGTTCGTCGTTTCCGTTAGGTTGAGGTACGCAGCTACTGTTTATATTTACACTTTGGTTTCCATGGTAACTACCACACTTTTCACTTACCGGAACTACGAAATGGGAAATTGCGTTGAGCCCATGGCTGTTTAGCATACTACTCAGGGTTCCATACGGGAAGATGGTGTAATTTTATTAGATGCACGGGGCTATGTCCCTCCCTTGTCGTTGTTTGCACCGTCCACAACCCCACTGCGCATGCTCGGCTTGCTGAACGCCTGGTGGTGTCTTACCCTTTAATGGCTCCTGGAGTGACAGTGTTACCGGTGTCTTCCTGGGCCGGTCCGAGATGAGCCGAGCATGCGCAGTGGGGGTGTGGACGGCGCCACAACAAGGGAGGGACATAGCCCCGACCATGAGATTCTGGAGCGACAGTGTTGCCGGTGTCTTCCTGGGCCGGCACGAGACGAGCACGCTTCCCCTTAAAGGGCTCCTGGAGCGGCAGTGTTGCCGGTGTCTTCCTGGCCGGCGGATGAATGGACGACGGACGACGGAGCCGAGAGCAAGAGATGTTTTCATCTAAACGAAGACGACGAGACAGATGCGCTTCTGTCTCGTCGTTCTTCGTTTTTTTTTTTTTTTTTTTTTTGTCCTGGTTCGTAGCGCTCGTTTTCCTTAAGCTTCGATGTTTTGACTGCTTTATTGCTTCTAGCGACTCGCTCGCGTTTATTTTAATCAATATTCCTCGGAATACAACTATACCGTTTAAGAGCGCAAGACTCGCCATTTACAAAGTCATACCCCTCAGGCCGTGCTCATATAGAGCCACGAAGGATCGTCAATGTTTAGACAATGGGGAACGGCGTGATGATGAGGCGTTTCAGTGGCTCCTAAAGAGCCCTAATCAGCTCATTGACATCGACTCTGGTTACAATACAGTGAATACATAACGTCATCATCATCAGCAGCCTGTCTACGCCCACTGCAGGGCAAAGATGTCTGATCTCGAATTACCCCAGTACTGTGCCAACTGCAACCAATTTATCCCCACAAACTTCTTGATCCAACCTGACCACGTAACTTTCTGCCACTCCTTGCCACATTTGCTTTCTCTAGGAATCCACTCTGTTACCTTTATAGACAACGGTTGTCTTGCCTTCGCATTACATGCCTTGCCCATTTCTTCTTGATTTCTGTAATAGGTCTTCAACACACGTTTGTTCCCTGACCCACTCCACTCTCTTCGTGTCCCTTGACGTTAATCCTATCATATTCCGTTTCGTTGCTCGCTAAGTCGTCCTCAATACAACTTGGAACCCTTTTAGTGAGTCCCCAAGTTTCCGCCTCGTAGGTGAGTACCGGTAAGATACAGCTCTTATACACTTTCCTCTTGAGGGACAATGGTAGGCTGTCATACATTATCTCAGAATGCATTCTTCACCGCACTGTTATCCTTCTAATGATCTCTGCCTCATGGGGTCGGATCCGGGGTCCCTACTTGGTCTCAATAGTGAACCAGGAACAGACCGTCATAACTCGGAAAATTTCTTGCCGCACGTTAATGGTGTTGTTCACCACTGTAGAACACGTTCTGTACACCCACTTCCAGTTGCTTCCCAGTTACGAACATGTCAGCGTGAAAGCAGTTCCAGCATGCATTGCGTGCCTCACCTTGACGGAGAAGCAGCAGTAATACTTCACGATGAAAGGGTTCCTGATGACGGAGGCCACCACCTTGTCCATGGCTGCCTGTTTGTGTCGGCTGAAGCGATCCGTGTTCACCAGCTTCACCGTCGTCACGAAGTTCGCAGGACGGAAGTTCGCCAGGTACACGGCCCTGTATACGTGTTAAACATGAACAGCGGAAAACGCTAACAGAGCTACACATGCCGCGAATTCGAAACCAATAGTACAAAATGAAGCCGACAACCAAAATGCCTCTGGAACTTAGGTCTCCTCGCGTGCTTCGGAGGCGAAAGTCTATTAAATAATAGACTTTTTACTGCTACACCCTATAAGCCTCGGTTTCTTCGCTTTCATTGCTTCGTCTCTTGACGCCAGTACGAGTAGTTCTAATGGGTAGCTACTGACGAGGTTTGACCTGAAAGCACGATGTTAGGCCAAACGCGCAATTCCTTAAGACGCGCTGCTCAGCATTGATTACGAGCGATGCGCCATTCAGCACGCGCTTTGGACCATTGACGGGAGAAGTACTGCCCGGAAGTGTTCGCTGTGCAGCCTGGTGACAAACCACTATATGCGCTAACAGCGGAAAGTTCACAGGAAACGAGGATTACCTGCCGCCTGCCAAGGCACACACACATTGTCTAAAAACTTCAAAGGTAATTTAGTCTAGAGCAACCAAATGTCGGCGCACGTCAAAAGAAACGCACTACAGCGTCGCAGCAACGTTCGAAATTACAGCATAGAGGAAGAACCGCCAGCGCGTATATTTCAAACAAACAATACGTATTGAATTTCATGAATTTATGAACTTTTGATTTATTTAGGCATAAGGTGGCCCTTTAGCAATATTCGACCCACTTTCGAATTTTTGTGCTGGTTTGACTGCGAGAACCCATTTCACGAACATACGATTTTAAAAAGTTCTTACGCATTACGCAAGCTCTGCTGATCCCACAAGAGCCACCGAAGAGGCGCCACGAAGACTAAATAAAAGTTTGGTTCCCTAGAAATATTGCTTTCACTCGACGAAAAATCACGAAGTTTATTGCAAACTTCAGATAAACAATGGATATAGTAACAAAAACAGCTCAAGCGATCCAAGTCTCCAGCCACATTCTTCTGATTTCTCTATGACGTCACAGACTATTATTTGTCCGATTAGTGACCGCTGATCGAAGCCACCGTCAAGAAACGTGACTTGACGATTGTGGGGCTCACGTTCCGTTCGATCGTATTACTTGATTGCTAACATGGAGTTAACGCACTGATAACTGTGTTAACTACGCCGTGTTACGCCACTCATGCATGCCCATATTACGTCGCTGTAGTGCTGAAGACGAAGGTTTTCTTCAATACTTCTTGAATTCCTTTTTGGTTTAAAAAACAACTTTAGTGGCTGGGATGGAGCTGAAGAGTTTGTGGGCCTGCTCTCTATGGCATGCCAAGGAATGAGGCACACTGCGGTTGCGTGAAAGAACTCTTCACTTACATCCACGTCCGGGAATACACACGCACACACCAAAAAAAAAATCCCGCCATATCCACGGAATGAATGATGATAAGTGGGGCGAAGCTCGAGAGGGGGAGATCATCGGTAACCGTAACTCTCCCGTGAAAGTTCGCCCATTACATCATTAAGAAAGACGTAAGACTGTGTGCGTACATTGTACAAATCAACTTTTATTTTCGGAGTCAATGCTCCCAGGCCCAGACCTGGTGAAAGACCCCGCGCCATCGAGGGCTACCCCGCACCTCCACCACAATTTGTCACGTAGGATGGGACACAACGGTAAAGAAAGAACTGTTATTTAGGGCGAACTTGTGCCCGAACAAGACGAGAGGAAACGAGCAAAGGTCCTTGCGTCTCGTTCGATCTCCGAGAACGACTGCCTGCGTTCGTGGCGTGATCTCTTGCGTGATCTCCCCCTCGCAGTGCACGTGCGCTCGCGCCTCCGTTGGCGAACACAGACAAGCTCGCGCTCCCGGTGCTGAGTTTGCGCTGCCGGTTGCAGCCGGTTCTTGCGCGTGCAACGCGGCCCACTTTGCGACATCTCCGAAAGCATGCGGCGGTCACGTACCACGAGACACAAGGATGGACAGGCCCATGGCTTTAGGAGCTTTCGCCCCTAAAACACTCCGCCCCCCCCCCCCCCCCCCGAGTCTCAGTCCCCGCGCCCGGTTCTTCTTCCCCACCGCCCGCACCTTCACCTCGCTGCCCGCTGCCCGTGGTGTCCGCCAGCGCCATCTCTCGGACGCCGACGTCCCCAGGTCCCGCGGCAGCAAAGCGTGCGCGGGGGGATCTCGGAGGCCATGCGCGGCCGGTGGGGCGTCCGGCGGCGGAGAGGGCCCGAGGAGAGAGCTCGCGGCGAGGGGCGCCGAAGCGCTCCCCACAAGTTACAAAATGCAAGTTTTTGAAACTGAAGAAACCTTTGTCTCCATGGCTGCTCTAGGTAGTTGCAACACTGGGGCAATTCGTAACATACAACTACGCCTTCGTAACTACAGAAAACTGCGTCGTGTTTGTGTACAGGAGACAGACAGAGCATTCGCCGTGGCTTTATTTTGGCGAAATTGAAAGCGCCAAATAGAAAACATTCAGTTGCTGACAGAGCCCTAATCTTGCTTACTTGCCTGCATAGCATGGGTACACTTAACTGCAGGCAGTTGGAGAAAAATGGCAATGCCAATCCCGTGCCAGTCATTTCTCAAGGGGTATTTGTCCGAGTTACGCATTCACAATTGCCCACGCATGGGCTGGACCAATGGTGGATAGGATTTGTTTGCCCCGCATGCATGGCTAATAATAGCTGACGACCTCCACACGTGTTCATTGATTGGAGGACTTCGACAGGAATCCCAAGAAAAATAAAAGTTTTTTTAAACACTGTGACTAAGATTAAACTCTAGAATTCCGATTTAAAACACCTAGAGCTATATTTCCTTCCCTCGGGAAACAGCCAGCGCGCAGCGCCCGCTAGGCCTACTTTGTAGGCCTAGCTCTTTGGAACAACAACCGAGCCGCCGCCGGGTGACCATGTGCGACGCGCTATCACAGCCCGCACCCCAGATCGCCGACATGGAATTTGATCAGCTCAGTGGACGCACCATTCACCCTGACAACCCGTGGATCCAGCACATTAAAAAACGCAAGCCAACCAACGTCCCGGCCGCGCAAACAAGCCCTATCGCCCATGTGCGCCGACCACCTGCCACGCCGCCCTCCAAGACGGCGGCCCGTGATCCGCCACCAAGACTCCCAACAAGCAACTACACGATCATCTACCGACCGCGCGCGGGGCTCAACCTCGCTAGGCTGACCACCACACCACTCACCGAAGCTTTTGCAGCCAAATGTGAGCTCGACCTGCCGTCCTTCTATAAGAAAGTTACCCTGCTTGTGCAACCGACTCAGAATGTGATCGTCGCAAGTACGCCCGACCCTGACCTTGCCATCACACTCAGCAACATACAAACGCTTCAGATCACAACAGGACTTTGCGAATTTGCCGCCTATATGAAGCCTCCACCCGGCACCTGCCGGGGTGTCATCCACGGTCTGGAAGCCACCATTACCGACTCAAACCTCCACGACTATCTTCTAGGAAACGAGCCGGCCCTCATCCACGCACGATTCATGGGTCAGACTCGATCGGTGCTTCTGACTTTCCAAGGTAACCACGTGCCCTTCTACGTGAAGGTGGGCAGCGTCCTCCACCGTTGGCCGACCATTTCGCCGGTGTGTGCAAGTTTGCCGCGTGTGTGGGGAACTTGGGCATCGCATGGACGTGTGTCCCCAACCTGAGGACTCCAAGTGTGCAGACTGTGGCCAGTCCTCGCCAGCCAAGGACCATGCGTGCCAACCAACGTGCAAACTCTGCTCACTACCGCACACCACAGCAGGCAAGGACTGCCCGCGCCGCTTCCGGCCAACCGTGCATACCAACAAGACACGCCCTCTCGCCGACAACCAGGTAAGCTGGTCAGCTGTAGCTGCGCGCTCTCCCACCGCTCATTCCTCCCTCCAACGTGACACGCCCAATTTCCCCCCACTCCCTACCTCGTCTCACTCACTCCCACTCTCACTCCCCGTCCCACAACCACTCCGCGATCTCATCAAACAACTGCAGGAACAAAACGCTAAGCTTCTCAGCCGAGTGGAAGCACTGGAAGCAGAACGCGCTGCACTACCTCATCCACCCCCGTCGGCTACCGAGGCTCCCATTCCCTTCACGAGAGCCCAAGTAGAAGAAATAGTGAACACGCAAATCACAGCTCACATCGTTCCATATGTCGAGCAGTATATAGAAAAATCCACGGCGTCCCTCACTAAAATGATCACGGAGGCGACCGATGCAACCCTCCGTCTTCTCACGGAACGATTCTCCGCCCTGGAGCAAACTCTCCTCCTCGAACACCCACCCCAAGCCAAAAAACAAAAAGGACAAAATGACCCGTAGGCACACAGTGCAACACCCTCTAACTATATACCAGTGGAACTGTCGATCATTTAAAAGCAAGAAAGCCTCCCTTGAACTCTACACAGCCACCAGCCCCGTGGACGTACTGGCGCTTCAAGAAACGGACACCCCATCACCCACGCTGCGCGACTACAACACCTACACCAACCCACCGCACCAACGCACGGCAATATTTGTCAAGCGTACCCTTCCGGCCCAAGTGATACCAACGGCATCCCCTATCGATCACGTTTTGGTCGAGCTCATCCCTCACGACAAGCGGGAAAAAAGTCTCTTTATCCTGAACCTGTACAGCCCCCCCACCCAGCCTCTCACGGCCATAGAACAGCTACTTCATACAGTGGCCCGACTCACCGGAAACAATCAGTGCATACTCCTCGGGGACTTTAACGCGCCGCATGTTACGTGGGGATATCCTCACGCATCCAAGAAAGGAACGGCCCTCCTTCATGCTACGCAAAATTACCATTTTATCCTGCAAAATGACCTCACCGAAGCTACCCGGCTCGGAAAACCGCGTAACGCGAGATTCCATCCCCGATCTCACGTTTACACGACATGTCCCACAAATACACTGGGAACGGAAGCCGGACACCTTGGGAAGCGACCACTTCATAATTGCACTATGTGTCTCCAATCATGCGTCCCGCCACCGCACCGGAGTGGCACGACTAACCGATTGGGAGGCCCTCCGGAAAGCCCCCCTTCCCTCCATACAACCTACGGAAGACATTGAAGAATGGAGTCAACAACTGGCCGACCTACAGCAGACTTACACCAAGAACATCATACTCACACAGGATCTACCAGCAGCCGATACCCACCTTGACCACCTGTGGGAAGCCCGCCGTGGCTTACTGAATCGATGGCGTCGCAACAAGCACAACCGCTCACTCAAACGGCGCATCGCGAAACTTACACAAGAGGCGCTCACGTACGCCCAACATCTCCAAAACCAAAACTGGCGGACGTTTTGCGACCAACTGAGCGGATCCCTCACAACAAAGAAAGCATGGAATATATTTCGGCACCTGTTGGGCAATACGCCATCCAAAACCGACACTGCTCAACACATCACCCGCCTCATTCACAATCACTCTCAACCCCCGGACCAGCTGCTTTCCTCTCTTCAAAAGAAGCTTTTTGGCTCCTTGCTAACTCCATCGTCTGCTTCCCACCCTAATTACCAAGGAGCTCCCAACCCCAACCTTGACGAGCCATACACACGCGAGGAACTCTTACAAGCACTCGCAAGATTAACACGCAATTCGGCGCCGGGGCACGACCAAATTACATACAAGCTGCTTCGGATCTGAACGACGAGCACTTGGATTCCCTCCTTGACTGCTTCAACCGGCACTGGAAAGAAGGAACACTACCCTCGCAGTGGCGACACGCTGATATTACCTTACTGCCAAAACCAAACAAGTCCTTGGGGCTCGACAACCTACGACCCATTTCCTTAACCTCATGTGTGGGTAAACTATACGAACATTTGGTCGCTCGACGCCTTACAGAACTCCTAGAAGATACTGGCCGCTTTCCCCACACCATGTTCGGCTTCCGGGCACATCTGTCTGCTCAAGACGTACACCTACAATTAAAAGAAACAATCATTGACCACCTCAGCAAAACGAACCCAAGCTGCATCGTAGCCCTCGACATACAACGGGCTTTCGACAACGTAACCCACATCGCCATCCTACAACAACTCCAAACCACGGATGTGGAAAGGCAACTTACAACTTTGTCCGCGCCTTCCTCACAAACCGGACGGCTACCTTACACCTCGGACCATACAAGACAGAGAAATTCTACATCCCCGCCCGGGAACGCCCCAAGGATCAGTAATCTCCCCTTTGCTATTCAACATCTCCCTATTAGGCCTTCCGGAACAACTTGCACAGATACCTGACCTACATCACGCTCTATATGCTGATGATCTCACGCTCTGGACCAACACAGGCTCCGCAGGTTACCAGCGAGACAATTTACAGCAAGCAGTCGACGTCATCTCTCATTACCTCCGAACGTGCGGTCTCTCATGTGCTCCACCAAAATCTGCCCTCCTCGTTCTCCGAAACAGGACCCGAGGACGACCACCGAACCCGACACCCGACCCCACAGTATACATCGGCAGCCAACTGATCCCCACTGTCAAGACCCTGCGCATTCTGGGGGTTCACTACCACCACGACGGCTCCGGAGCTGCATATCTCCCCAGACTACAAACTACTGTGTCACAACTAACGCACCTGATTCGACGAACCTGTTCGAGAAGACACGGTCTCCGAGAAGCCGACACCTGCCGCATTCTCCAAGCAATGCTAACCAGTCGGATCACATACGGAGCTCCATACCTTCTCCTCAAACCGCGAGAACAGGCCAAAATTGACATTCTAATTCGGAAATCCTACAAGACGGCGCTTGGCTTGCCCGTGTACACATCGACCGAACGGCTACTGCAACTCGGTCTCCATAATACTCTCACAGAATTGATGGAGGCCCACATAAACAACCAGTTGCAACGTCTGCAGCTCACCCCAACGGGCCGACACCTGCTGCATAAGCTCGGTCGACATGTAGAACAGACTCCCGATTCCCCCCAACGAATACCCACTGCTCAACGCGCGAACATACGGGTGCTTCCCATCCCACGCCATATGCACCCCACGTACAACATTGGACGACGACAGCATCGGACCCGCCTCCTTCTTCGAAAGTACGGCAGTGATTCAACTGCCCTGTACACCGACGCCACTCCCTACCCCCGACAACGAGCACACGTAGCTGCCGTAGTGCGCTCCGACGCCACCACCCTCGTTGCTTCCAGCCTGCAGACAGCATCAACGAGCACGGCAGAAGAAGCCGCTATAGCCCTCGCCATCGCTCACGCTACGACTCCAACTGTCACGGTGCTCACGGACTCTCAAGCTGCCTGCCGCCGCTACGCTCAAGGCAGAGTTTCCACCCTGGCTCTCCACATCCTGTCCCAACGCCGGACTCTACCGTTAACCCGCATCGTGTGGACACCGAGCCACACATCCCTCCCTGGGAACGAAGTGGCTCACGCCACGGCCCGCGATCTTCTTACCCGGGCCCTCCCAGACGAGGCCTGCCGCCCCAACCTAGACCATGGTCCCTCTGCTCTGACCCCTCTCCAACAAACCTACACCGACATCCTGTACCACTACAGGGCCTCCCGACGCACTTATCCCCCTCCTCACCCTTCGCCCTCCGTTCCCGACGCCCGTATCTGGCGAAGACTTCAAACTAACACATACCACAATCACGTCGTCCTCCACCGCATCCCCCCCACCTGCTATGCACCCAACTGCTCACGCTGCGACACTCCCAACACGACCCTGCACCTTGTCTGGATGTGCCCACTGAACCCCCAACCACCCGATCCCCCGTCTTTAGAGCGATGGGAGAGCGCGTTGCGCAGTTGCCAGCTCGAGGACCAGGAAGCCCTGATCTCTCGGGCGAAGGCGGCGGCGACTCTGCGCGGCCTACCGGAATAGGATGGCCACCCACCGTTCCTAACTCTTTCTCTCCCCCTCCCCTCTCCCTTTTTCTGAATAAACGTTTTCCTCCTCCTCCTCCTCCTCTGCACATGCACAAGAGATACGTAAGAATACTCCTCAGTTTGGCTACTCGCATCCATTTACGCAGCAACGTACCCAAATCCGCCGGCTCCCAGCATTTTGATGCTCCGGAAGTCGCGCATCCGAGGAATGTAGGAGGCGAACGGGATCGGTTTGGGCAGATTCAACTGCAAAAAGGGCAAGAGCAGGTTTAAGTCCTGGAGTCACTTATTTGGTTGAGTCGATCTATCCTTTGCCAAGAAACAGCTGTTGTTCTTCTTTTCCAGAATTTAATGCTATGATGGATGCGTACAAGCGAGTCAAACTATAGTAACGGTGGAAGCTATACAATCTGTCCTAAAGTTTTTTTCCTGCGAGGCGGGACGTTAAACAAGGCAACACGACAGGCAATCTTTGCATCTCGAAGGTTGATGCGCCGATCCCCTCTTTGAGACAACTGGAATGATAACCCTCGCGTTTTACTGGTAGTTTTCTTTGATAGGAAAGTTGGTCGTTTACGCACGTTGTGGCGAAGCATCTCCGAAGGCTGTTCCTGAGGGTTTTTGCAGAATAAATGCTAAAAAAGAAGCCACTGCAGTAGTGGTACCTGAACTTTTTATGCAGCGACAAATGTTTATTTTTAAATCTTTTAGTGTAAATATTCGGACATTTTTTCAGTATAAAAATCAGTTCAATATTGTCGTTGCCAGACATTTGCTTATTTGGTTTTTGCTTACCTGCTCGAGCTTGTAGACAATGGCGTCGCCAATGGCCATCCAGTCACTGACGGGAACTTCGGCCATTTTTTCCAGCGACGTAGCAACCTCGCCGACGATGATGATTAGCTTTCGCACGGTTGTGCCCAGCTCCATCGCCGCCTCGGTGTTCTTCTTGATGCACTGCGAGAACAAACAGTTCCGTCTCACATTAAAGTGCAACTACTTCGCAATGAAGTCATTCGTTTTCTGATGCTCGATTTATTGTTAAGGATGTCCGGCTGACAAGTTCATGCGCCAAAGACACCGATGCCGCGGATTTGATTCTGTGCGGGGGAGGCTGTACGGTATGTTAAGTGTAATCAGCCTGTTGTCACAACAGTTTCGATTAAAGGGACTCTGTAACACATCCGATAAAGGCATTCACTCGTTCCTTCGCGTCTGGAAGCACTGTGAAAGCAATAGTTATCGGTATCACGCAACCACACTGCGTGATTTGCACGCCGCAGCAGATACGCCTTCCGTTTACGCTTTGCTTTTGTGGCTTTCTTTTTAAAGTGGTCATCGAATGCTTTCGTTGCTGCAACTGAGGAAAGGCCGGCCAATAGCCGCTACACCGCTCTAATGGCGCAATTCCAGCTGTCGAGGAATGCCAAGTCTGGGAAAGAGAAGCATATTTTGGGCAATTTTTTAGGTATCTGATAGGCATACAGCAGTAATTTTTGGAGAATGTACATTGCGACCCCCTAATCTAAGTGCTGGATGTGTTTGTTGACTACGTTCTGAAAGCATATGAAATTTCAAAAAAAGATGAGAAAAGTGTTGCAGGGTCCCTTTAAAGCCTGTTGTAGCTCCCTGGCAGCCGCATCGTCAAGGTGTTCACGAGCTCGTTCCCGTTCGTGCTCGCGGCGTCGCTGATTCTAAGCTTCCGGCTCCTCGCAAGTTACGTAGGACGCGTAGACTGCCTGTTTCGAAGTGACGTGCGGCCGGTGTTAGCCCTTGTCACGCTGACCCTGCTGCTTCCGTACCACCGCAGGCCTTTCCCGCCGTTACCGATTCAATTGGGCTACGCGTGTAGATCGCTGCGCGCATGTTCTGCTGTGAAAGTTACTCTTCGTCGCTTTCTTCTCCGTAGTTCTAACTCCCCTCCAACATGTTTTTATTTTCACGGATGCACATGGAGTTTTCTGCGTACACAGGACCTTCGGATTTACTAGCGCTTAGCCTTATATAGCTTCGCTTTGAAAATTTGCCATGGTTGAACGCGGCCTAATCAAGTCTGTTCCAAGCCAGCTGGGCGTTAGAGCCGAGAGCGCGCAAACACGCCGTGAACTACGATCGCTGCAGCAAGACAGTAGTGCCCGCAAATAGATGGAATCGGGTGCAGCGAAAACAGGAGCGCGGAAAGGAAAACGCGTGCGGTAAGCTCGCTGTCAGTGATATTATCATGAAGGAGGAGAAGGAGGAGGAGAAGGGGGAGAGAATAAGTTACTTCAGTACGCGCCCCACTTACGCGCCCCACTTACATGGGGTTCGTCATCCCCTTATCGGCGCTAGCGCCGAGGAGCCAGTCTTCTTGTGCCGCCGCGTATGAAACCGCTGCTGCCAGTCTCTCTCTCTCAGCTAGCCTTCAGCGCTGAGAAAGAATGGACATCGAGAGCAGCAGCTCCGTTCTCAAACGCCCCCCCCCCCCCCCCTTTCGACACAGTAACACTATTACGAATTACTAGTGAGTTTTTTGCGGTGATGTCACTTGACACTTTTTTCGGTTTCTGCATTTTTGTTTTCTTCTAACGGAGTTATCAAAACCGAGGTAGTGGGTGCCTACATTCGTGTGAACGCGACATTTGTTGTTTTAGCTACCGTTCTCCGGCCGAGGTGCATTACCATGTTATGGAGCCCAACCAAGTTCTCCACCATGTCACGGACGTCCTGGTAGGTGATGACTTGCTTGTTGAGCTTGAGCAGGCACTCTTGCGCGTGGAGCACGACCTCCTCTTGGCAGAAGTGCGGGAGCGGTTGGCGCATCAGGGACACCTTGCTTTCGCGCTTGATGAAGAACTCGAGTAGGACGGTGGCCGTCTTGGGAATCTGTTCGCCAAGAAGAAGGGAGTGTAGCCTTGCCTGGATGGCCAATCTACTTCTCGTCCCGTAATAAGGGAACGCGGTGATTACTTCAAACACAATATTATGTAACCAACAAATGACACTATCGGGGAAAGAACAACGACTGACATGCTGCATTATAAAAACTCTGCCGTGCCTGCTTGTGCACACAAGGAAGATGTAGGCCTAAAGCATTTCCTTTCCATCTCACATTTGAATTTTGTGTCTAGCGTTCAAATGGCTCGTCCAAATTTGTCGATTCGTTAAACTGCAAGCACTCCGCAACACGGACTAAGTTGCGCGGCTAGCCAGAGCTGTGTGAATGGCTGAGGCCGGCAAAAGCAGACGCAGGAGAATATTAGACGCCATTTTAGAGACTATTAGAAGAGCAAGGGATTCTTTTAACGTGGTCGTAACTTTGACTTCAAAACACTGCCTTTTAATCAGACGATGGTGCGAACATCCAGTCTAATTTACCTTCTAAGCCAATATAAACGTTAGCTTACAAACATTGGAACTTCAAGTAGGGGGGATATGCCACCGCAGAAAGGCAAATACAACACTAGCATTCAGCTTAGGTTTCATCCATAGCAGCGTGCATTGATATATTCGCATCTTATCTGTATTTCCTCGTATAGCATGCATGTGCATCAGCCTAGGGCCTAGTGTACATAAAACATTCGCATGACCACTTAGGAAAGCTGACTTCAAACATTTCAAACCGAACGTACAACACAGGCCCGTTACCAATGCTTTAAAACTTAGGCAGGGCTTAGAAGCTTGCACAACGAGCCATTTTCGCTTAGATGAATGACATATTCATATTATAGCAATTAAAAAGGTGTGGTAGACAATATAATTTCCGAAAGTACCCGTAAACATAGAAATACTAGTGCGCACTGTTGTTGGAACTGCGCGTATTATGGACTTGTCATAGCTGCACAGCAGTCTGGCGCTTTAAGGTTGTCTCACACGAAGCTGGCCAATTGGCGTAAGTGACATTGTCTTACGTGATCCTGTTTGTAAAGCATACCCAATGTTTCACGAAACAATTACTACCAACCGTAACAAAAACAAGCCAGGTGGAAATACGGTCAGAAACAAAGTAAATGCCGACAGCGGGTCTCCGCAGTATGGTGGCGCCATCTAGAATGACTAATGACTGCAGCGGAACGGTTTAAAGGCCTGTCCTTGTTACGTCATGGCAGACGGCACAAAACACGACTTGGCGGGATAATCAAAATGTTACGTTAAATTCAATAATTGCTAAGTGAATAAAGCATCGTTTGCTGCCGAACAAGAGCTGGGCCCGTAAAACACGAAATCTTTCGAATAAAACCACCTTGTATTTGTCTGCATGGCCCTGTAAATTACAGTGACGAAGTGTGGTGCAGATGTGAAACTTGCTTAACCGAGTCAAATAGTCAAGCTGTTAATCCAAGTAAAAATTATCTGGCTTACCCTTGGATAAAGCGTGACAAGCATCTTCACCGACGTCTTCCGCTTGTCAGCGGCTGCAGAGCCTAAGAAGCGTACACGCATGATAAGTACAGCACATTCTACTGCCCTTCATAAGTACAGCACATTCTACTGCTCTTGAGTGGGTGCATTTTAAATACCAAATGTACGAACAGAATTGAATATTCGAATAAAAAGACGTGGCTTCGAATACCAAATTGAATATTGAACATCTACGTTCAAGCTTTCGTATTCCTGGAATGCCCATATTTTTTTCGAACCGCCTTTAAATGCCGTTACAAATGTCTGACGATTACTATACTTCCTAATGCGAAATTTGTGCTCAGCGCGAAATGCAGTCTTCTCGGTCACGGCGCATATCCGCTGCGTCTCGGAAAGCGATCGCTTGGTGAGCGAACGCACGGCGGTGCGCACTACTCTGCCGTTATCCCGTAGCGCGTCGCCGCCGCCACCTAGCATGTTGCTGTAAATCGTGTTTGGACCTCCCGCGCAAATGTCTGCGATGTTTAGCCTCCGCATCTGTGGCGCAAACTGCGTTTCAGGAAGTGAACGCGTCGTCGTTCATACCTTTCGGTGAGCCGAGTCAGTAAGCCCTCGGCATCGGGGCGAGAGGTACTCCGCCCGATCGTAAAAAAAAAGAAAGAAACAAACAAAAAGTTATTGCGTTTTAGATGCGGAGCATCTTATGGTCTGGGCATGTCCCACGTCGGCGTCCGCACTCACACTGCGCATGCGCAACTCTCCTCCTTCCTCTCTCCCACAGCTGCGCGATACTCCCGCCACTTCTTCTATCGTACCAGCTGCGTGCACTTCGCCTTCGCTTCTCCCCCGTTCTCGCTTCTGCTTTCGCGGCCCATGCTCGGCGCTTGCGCATCTCTCCTCCTCTCGTCTCCTCTCCTTCAACCTTGAATGTAAATCGGGTAGCGCGCTGCGCGCGTTCAGTTCAGCGCTTGCTGCGGTTGACTCCACTTCACTCCGTTCTTCCGATGAAGTGTGATTGGAAGCAACAGCCCCGTCAGTTAGTGGGTTGGAGCAAGCAAGCGTCAGCACCACCCCACAAACTAACAGCAACGCTACGTCCACTGAAGACAAAGCTGCGCAGCGAAGAGCACGCGACGCTGAGCGGAACACAACGGAACCCCGAGATGCTCCGCATCTACTCAGCGTTCCATTCGGGAAGATGGGGCTAATTTTTTTGCAGCCGCCCCTTTCCCGGCGATTTCCCGTGCAAGCCGGGTGAACTTCCCAAGCGTTGTAGTCCCACACAGGGGCCAAGCGCCGGGCCGGGGAGTCGCTTGTATGTACCTGTTTTACCGGTAGGTGCCCGGCGCCACCAAGGCACGCGAATGCACATGGTGCCTTCCACAGCCACGGTGGACGCTCAATTTTCAACCGCCTGTGGCAGGACATGCCGCCAGACTCAATGGCGCAACGCGGCATGATGGCCGGGGCCCCCGCAAGATGGACAAGGGTCAAGGGGCCTCTCGCAAGGGTAAAGGCAGCTTTCCAGGCGTGGATTTCCCTTTCAAGGGTCCGCAATCGATTTGGGACGCCTGTACCCGTTAAAGACACCTGTGGGTGCCGGCGGTACCAGGATTCGAACCCAGTACCTCCAGCATACGAGGCGAGTGCTGTACCTCTGAGCCATCGCTGCGGTTCCATGTCCGTGTCGTACCATAATAAATATCTTGCGTACGCTTGTTTTACGTTTACACGGCTTTCACATGACGTCCCCACAACCGTTTCTGGTGCACTGCTTTCAGCTTCACGAGTGCCAGTACCGAACAGAGCAGAAAATACTTGCACAGCCTTTCTCACTATATACGCGGTAAAAGTATGGCAGCAGTGGTGACGTCCGAGCAAGTTATCTCATTTTAGCACTCGTTACCATTTATAAATACCATTTAAAAACTCTTAGACATCGGCAGATGCCGAGGGGTGATACAAATACAGTCGATTCAAGATAATATGAAATCCACGGCACCGCAAAAAACACTGAATTAACTGGACTTCCAATTAAACAAAAAGCACAAGAACAACATGCAATTACGCCGCAACACGTTTCCTTTTTTTAAGGTAGTGTATTATCACGCAACCGTGAGAATTACCATCACAAATTTCTCACGGCAGTCACCTCTGATGGGCTAAGCACGCCCCCCGAAAATTTTATGGGTCAAATATTTCAGAAAAAATCGTTGTCACGGCTGCTCCTGTGGTGCTGTTTTAAAGCACTTGCTTTTAAAAGAGAACGCTCAGGTTCGAGTGTGACATGGCGAAAGTTTTTTAGATGCGACTGCATCTCATTCACTCGCCTTGTCCCTCCATACAGCGTTGTTGTCCGTCCACACCCCTCCCCCTACTGTATTATAAAAAAATAATAGTTAGCGGCGCCCGGTTTCGATTCCACGACGCTGTGGGCGGAACGCTAGGTACATGGTGCTCTTCCCACTGCGCCACAAATCGAACAGAATGAAATGCACGAACGCGCCTTATATTCTTGACTAATTCAAACTACGTCAAGATTCTACTGATACAACGCATGATGGGGCAATGATTAACACTTGCAATAAAAGAAAGAAGCTCCCACTTACAGCAACAATGACGGAGTAAAGGTCGTTGCGACAGCGAAGCCCCAAGCATACCACTTAGAGAGATTGACCAAGATTGGCCAATAAAACATAATAATAATCATAAAACATAATAATCATACGCGTTCCCGACACGTTTCACGCGATTTCAGAATCAATCCAACGGAAACACCAAGTGAACTCCACGATGCGTCGCATCTACAGGGTTCCTTCCCCTTACAACACATGGCCGTCCAGCAAGTGTCGGACGCCCTCGAGCTTCAACGCCCGAAAGTGTCACCCCCACCCGGGGGTAGGCATGAGTAGGTGACGGAAGCCGAGTGGCCGGCTGACACGACGTGAGGCCGCGTCGCGTTTGCAGGACAAATAAAGATGTTTTCTCTCTCTCTCTCTCTTCCCCTCGCGAGGAGGTGGGCGCAATTTTTTTTTTTACTTTCGATATTTTGAAGTGCTTGCCCATGGTGATTTTGTTGCTTTTTTTTTATTCGGGTTATTATTATATCAGGAGATCGACGTACAGGACTTCTAGTATACGTTGGATTACGTTAAGTATAGAATGTATTCTGTGTCGTTGGGTTAGGATTGTTGCAGTTGGGCTCGATTTAGTTAGGTTATGTCAGGTTAGGTTAGGTTCGTAAGGTTAGGTTTAAGGGGTTACGTTGGGAGGTAATATTGTTCAGCGAATTTTAGGCGAGCCAACTTTCATAGAAACTGCCGTGAGAATTTCGCGGAGGTAATTCTCACGGTTGCCGTGAGATTAGACGCTGCCTGTTTCTTTTTATATCGTTCAGTTTCTCGAGTTTCGTTGCCAAGTCGGACCCACAACACGGCTTGCCTTGATTGTTCGGGCTTCTTGCTAAAATCGGAGACTGAAACGCCCGCCCCACAATATATTCACACGGTGCTAGGCGTAACAAAGAAAGTTGAGGACTTCAAAATACAGCCGCTTTATCAACTGTGCGCTGCCTCAGTGGCGGTTTCGCAGACCTAATATACTTGAGGGCTGTTTTAGCGTTTGATCGAGATATGACAGTCATATAGATGCTTTATATATGAAACAAATTCAAATAAATTCAAATTAGCTTCAAATTATCGAACAATTTATTCCGTTGAATTGCATGTAGAACTGCCACTCTCCTGAAACGTTCCGTGTATACGGAATTATGGGAATGCGGAGTACATTCCTATCATGACACAAAAGCCGCCACAAAACAAGATTTTTGAGAAGCACATGAAAATGAAACAGTGCATGCCTATTGAAAAATTTGACACCTGTTTTAAGTCTGTATGATCACTGGAACCGCGAATCATTGTCCGTATGAATTCCGTATATACAGAGTATATGGAAATCATACGGAGCATGAGTTTGCTTATTATTGAAGATAAAAACACGAAAACTGTGCCAAACGTTCATATTGTGTGAACTGCTATAATTCGTAATAATATGTACATTCATTACGCTTGGGGACGTAACACTCCGTATGAACTCCGTATTCCCATAATTCCCGTATACACGGAACTGTTCAGTAGGGCAGGACCAGCACATCGTTTCTAATTAAGCGAAAATTCCACTTACGCGACTTTAAACAAGTGAGAGTCGACTGTAATCGAAAAATAACTGCTCAAGAAAGGGTGAAAAAACTTAAGACTGACTTTATACGCACGACGTCGTGAAGTCTGGCGGAAGCCACTATACGCACGACGCGAATGACGCGCCAACGCGGCAGCAGGAGCAACCGGCGCACCCACCACCGCCGGCGCGTTGCTCCGGCCGTCCCAATCGCCCCGAGAGGACGTTTTGCCGCGGCCGTATCGCTGTTTTCTGTCGCACCACGGGTATGGTGGTCATACCACGGGTCGCGAAGCCGATGGTTCAAATGAAAGCCGTACGACGCTCCTCGAAATGGCTTTTCGTCACCTTTCGCGCTCCGTATCACAATTAAGGAAAGCATAGCTGATGTGGAGGCAAAGCAAGACATAGAACCGGATAATGCATTTATTTTACCTACAGTTGCCACTATGCGACTTATTTAACATGCGCTGTGCCACGTTACGCCTTTGACACACCGACCATATTCCCTATTACCGATGGGGAATTCGGGGCTCATTCTACTGATGCGCGATAAGAAAGTTCAGTTGCAATTGCAGTTGAAAGTTCAGTTCAAGTTCAAGGCCAACAAATTAAAAAAAAAAAACGAAGTCAGATGCACCCCCATTCATTTTATTCTGAACGTATTTCGATGGCCACATGCAAGTCCAATTTTAACCATTTCGAGATGATATACCCACGACATTTAATTTTAAGCACATCCACATGTGTTGAGAATGATAACAGCTATCATGTTTCCTTTGGGCATTAGCCATTTACGTACACACTAAAAACTAGAAACCAAATGTGCGCTGAACAAGAACTGAATGGTTTATGTATACGTCGTGAAGGAACCTCCTTCATGTGCGAAGGGTTCGCAAGCCTGACCCCGCTCGACGAAATGACGACGGCCCGCAAGAAACAGAAATAACCAGTTTATCCCATGCAATAAAACAAAACGACATGTGTAGATGCATCAAAACCGTTCGAAACTCAAAACATAAACGAGGGACGACGAGAGAGCACAGGGACACGCGCTCGTCGTCCCTCGTTTATGTTTTGCGCTAAAAACGGTATTGCAATGGAATACCAACTTGCCCAGAAGTCCGCCTTAATTAGATGCATCAGCGTGTAACATAACAGACATGCGCGCGAGCAACCGCGACACTCAACAACAAACTGCACCGATCGTGCAGAAAATAATGCGACGCTTTCATTAACACTCACGGCGATGTCCGAGTTTATGGTCGCGATGTCCGAGTCTATTTTCTCGTTTTTGTACTTCAGTTTCTTTTGCAGTAGGTAAGTCCTATAGACTTAGCCGCGAATTGACGACGTCCACTGTTTTTTGTAGCTTTTACTACGAAAAGGGCGATGTTCTCGAGCTGAAATTATCTAAAGGCGTGATCGAAATCGCTGAAGCAAATAAATCGCGCCACAACTTCGAATGCCACGTCGCATCCGTCGAAGCTGCCAAGCGTAGTATTAACTCTATGCTGCCAAGTGGCTTGGGGAACCCGCCACTTTTAGTTTTCAGCAACTGCCGCGTTGGCGCGTCAGTGGCGTCGTGCGTATAATGGCTTCCGCCAGACCCCACGACGTCGTGCGATATAAAGTCAGTCAAAACTTAAAGAGGAGATGTCGTCCCTTCTAGAACTAAACTCTCGGGTAAACCTTGCTGCTTTGCGTGGCAGTATTGGACGGTTACTCCTCTTTCCCAAAAGCCGGCCAACCCGCTGGCTGCGGTGGCTGAACAGCTAAGGCGTTGTGTTTCTAAGGCACTGTGGTGCCCATGAATGTTAAACTACTATCCGGAAATGCGTGCGCTCGTCGGAAGGCAGCACAACGTACCAGGCGTGTCGGGGGTCTGGGCTGCTACTGCGGAGGCGGCCATGGCGTTCGCACGGTTGATGAATGGTTGCTATCTCACGAATTGCGGACGAGCGTGGAGGCAACTGAGGTCAGCCCCGGTAAGTCGTGAGCAGCCCGCTGGTAGCTGGCCTGACTCGGTTCGAGCTATCACCAGGTCGCACAAAGGACGACCTCGCTGGGAGGCAGCGAAAACAGCAGATCCCGAACGGCCGAGTGGGTTCACGTGAGCGCGGGCTTGGTTCTTCTTCTGAAGCTTGGTGATGATGACGGCGATGATGATGGTGGTGGTGGTAATGGGCAGTCTGCGATATTCCGTTCAAAGATAGCTACAAGCCCGGCACTTCCGGTGTGATTCAAAGCGCTAAGTAAACGTGTTCGTATGCCTCACATTCTCCCTCTAAACCAAACTAAAAGATGTGCGTCCACCCTTACTAAGTGAACGGGTAGAATTGAGTGAGAACAACCTTTTGCAATAAAACGAATCGCTCAGCTTGGGAAGAAAGTATTAGCCCTGCTGGCTCCGTTTGGGAACGAACATGGGGGATTCGTTCCGAAACCCATTACTCTACCTCTGTACTTTATTAAATGGGCTCATGCATAGAACCGTTCCCGTACCACTAAGGTAGAACGGCTAAGGAAAAATGCGTGTTAGTTGCATGTTTGGATTTAAAATCGAATGAAAGTGTAAAAAAGGTAATTACACGAGATAATTACACCGAAAACAACTCAATGTGCAACAGTACTTCAGTAGCAGTGCCTTTTCTTTCATGTGGTACCCGGTGTCTTGTGTTACCGTCGAAGGCCGGCGATAAAGAAAAACAAAGATAGGCCGCGGACGCAGGACTGCGGAGCTCTTTTAGCAGTCGCATCAAATAATAAAAGCCGTGTTCTAAGCGAGGCGCAGGGCGCGCATAGGAAATGCCGGGCTCGGAGCCACGAGGGAATGGTGTCCCGCTAGGCCAGCCTATAGACGAGTACAGCACGTACTATCGTGATAAATTGCAATACGAACAACGGAGCGCGTGGCCTCCAGTACATGCCACGCATCCTGGTGACGGCCTGCGCATGCGCAGTGCGAACAGGTCACGAGCGCTTGTGGCCAGCGTTCATATGGAAACACCGTCGTTCCGCCTGTGAGAGTTTTGGTTTGTCTTCCCGCCGCGTTCGGCGCCCGTTCACGCGAGCGTTTTCAACCTTCCCCATTGCGCGGAGTGAAAAAGACTCACGCACATGGAGGAAAGAATTCCTCCATGCACACGCAGCTATATTCTTTATTTTTGTTTTTCGTGCTGAGCGCCCGACGGACGATGGAATTAATATCGGTGGTCTTTCCATTTCAAGGTTGGTTACGAACTCTCGTAACTTGTTCGCGCTGCGCATATGCGGCCTGTCGACAGGATGCGCGGCATGTGCTGAAAGCCACGCGCTCCGTTGTTCGTATTTTAATTTATCCCGATAGTCCCTTCTAGATGCACTGTATGCTTGCGCAACGGGTGGAACGATATCAAGCAATAAAAAATAGGGAAACAATTACAAATGCCTTCCGGGGTAAATCAAGCACGGCGTCAGTTTTCCGTACGCTTGAATTACCGAAAAAGGTTTCTGAAACTACCGGCACTCTGGTGCCCCCGCATTCTTGCTGCCGCCGTGACAGGCACGACGGTATTCTGGTCATCCCGAAACGGTTGTGGTTGCGGGCTTTCACCACGTGCATTTCTGAAACCAGACGCCTATCTTGTTAATTCCTGCGAAATTGGTTTGTTCTCTGTTCCTCTAACGGTTCAAATGAATCAATGACGAATGTATAATGATATTGTGTAATTTTGTGGCCATTTCCTCACTTCAGCTATACAGACTGATTTCATAGTATTATGAGGTGGGTGTACTAAACTTAAAGGGACCCTGCAACACTCTTTGAGCAGTGCAAGTAAACCTGAGCGACGTTTAGATTAAACTGCCAGGAATACCTGAGCCAAATATTACACGTGAACGTGAAGTGGTGAGCGCGCAAATCGATGTGAAAGACGCGGAAAAACCAACCGCTCTCTCTTCAGTTGTCCTCATTATGCAACCCCTGGCATGGCCTAAGGGACGTCACATAGGCCACGGCTGCCCGATCGGCTGTCACTGGTCAACTTAGCGGCTAGATTCTACCATTTCCGTCGTCGTCATCGCTGTGTACGAACCTCTTGTATGCCTGAACCTGTAGGCACAGTTTTGCCGTTTCTTTTGTGTTTTGAGTGGCGCGCGGAGTTTGTGTGATGAGGTCAGTACTTCCCTTTCAACGGGACCCACTCGACTACAAACGTTTATTGCTTCAAAAACGCCCTACCAGCCCGAGCGCGCACTTGCGAGCAGGCTCCCATGCCTGCTTTTTTGTGGCACCAGGACCGGAAATAGGCCCCCTCCGCGTTGCGAAGAAAAGGAGAAAACTACCCGGAATGTGATATATCGAAGCCCGCCGAAGAGAACGCCGCGAGCCGCCCCCTCTCCGGGAGAGAGCGCGCAGCTTTCGTTGCGTTGTCCGCGGTCGAGTTGAGAGGGAACGATTTATGCGCGATTTCTCATCGCGCGCACTTTCGTTAATTTTGAACGGATTTTCATAATTCTTGCGGGAGGGAGATTTCTAGGACAATAGACTTTATCCCAAAATACTATTACTAGTAGTCGATGGCAAGTGTTGCAGGGTCCCTTTCAAAAGCTACCCAGTTTCTTGACCAATTTCCCATGTGTAGATGTGCTGTAAGAGAAAGAACTACAACAATCCTGCACTCGTTGAATGATTAATAGGGGCACTGACAAATTAATCACCATGTGCAACTGCGTCTCTTTTGTTGCTTAGGCGTCATCTTAGGCGTCATATAATATTTTACTGGAAACTGGCACCATTTAGTGGGAACTTCATTGCTCGAAAGCTGTACAGCCTGGACTTCAGGCATGCCAATAAAAGACGGATGTGCATAGAGCGGGACCATAATGTGGCCAGTGACATCGCGTTTATAGCATATTGTCCGTAGCAAATGTGGTAGGCGAAGTACGCATTTTAAATAGTGTTTTCGGACGTATAGACTGCGGGAACAGAAAAGGGGCATGTTGCATCTTTGCATTGGCGGCTGACGAACTGTGTACTTGTTATTTTGGAAGACCTAAATATTTTAGATGGACTGCAGGCTCATTTTGCGAAGTCAGATGTTGTTGTAAATGACGCACAGCGGCACACATTTTCTGGTTTAGGTAGGGATAAGCGCTTGGCAACAAGTAATTTCGTCAGGTTTCACCTCAATTTTGGTTTCAAAGAATCCATGGTACTATCAAAATCGTCGATTCACCTTTCCATCCCGGGAAATAGAAAGAAGTCTTCTTTGTCATTACTAACCCTGAAACAATTGACTCTGTTGATGACAGACAAATACGCCGGAAAGGTACATGTATGTACAAACGGCTCTGTGACTTAATTCATGTCTACCGCGGCTATAATGATTCGAGGATTCACATTAGACCACAACACAACCTCCCCTCCTAGTGAGTTGGGTGCCATCCAGGAGGCGATTCGTTTAGTCTCCCTTGAATCACCTCAAGCTTGGACCCTTTTTTGTAACTCAAAGTCAGTACTCCAGGTCATCAATGGAGTTATGACACAAGGACCTTACTGGGCGCTTGCTCTGGAAGTAATGCAATTATGCTCCTTTGCACTACAACAAGGACATGTCCTCACAATTCTGTGGGTACCAGGCCTTTGCGGGCTATCTGATAACGATTTGGCTTACGAGGAGGCAACGAAGGTTTCTGCAAACGCCGATGTTGAATATCTGCCCTTCGCGAGGGCGGACACGACAACTCTTCTGTCTACCATTCTCTGCCTTGCCTCGACAAGTGACTTGTCCCTTTCTCACAACCGCCATAGAAGACAACACCGGATGGAGCTGGGCTGTAAGCTTCGTTTACCTCCTTGTATTCAGCAAAACTACGCCACGCTGTTTCACCGACTACGGCTTGCGTAGCCTTTACCCGTCACTCCAACGCCTTATTGGTGTTACGAGTGACGCTAATTGTGAAACATGCCGTTTACCAGAGAGTATTTCGCAAGTTCTTAGCAACTCTCCACAATACGCGACATCCTCGAGAACAATTACCTGGATCATTGGCCAGTTTGGACCGTCGTGTTGTGTCTGAGCAACGCCTCCTTTCTGAGGCAGTGCTGCCGGGCCCTTAGCCAGACGCGCAGCCTTCCCACAAGGCATTCAAAGCAGTGCTGGCATTTTGACGCGGCAGTTCCCTGGCTGCGATATTGAAGTTGGGCCAGTATTGATGAATTATAACACGTGCATTGTATAAGTATAGGCGTCTTTATTGTTGTTGTTGTTGTTGCGCCTTTAGATATGGCACATACCCAGTCAGGGGATCGGCCAATCAACATAGGATGGTTAAAATGAATGGAATTCTTATTAATCACGAGACGCTTAGGAAAGATAATTTAGACTAGTTGGAAAAAGTTTTGAAAAAAAAACCCTGAAAAATCAAAGCGAGGGTGACCAATCGCAATCATAAAGAGAATCGTTCGTGTAGCCATTCTTTCACTTCTTCACCATCTTCATCTCTCTTATCGTCTATCCTCTTCAATTTCCCCTTCCCCCCACAAAATAGTTGGCCAGAACTAACACCATCAGGCCGACCGTCTTGTGTTTTTTTTAATTGCATTAAAAATATCCCTATCTCTCTTTCTCTCTTCGTTTGGCCCTGCAGACATGGGTCGTCCCACTTTTAACCATAGCCTTTCTCAGGCAACCTACTCACGCTACGTAAACTCTGGAAATTTTGTCTCTCTGTCTGTCTATCTGTCCGAAAAGAATTCGGAAAAGATTGATTGATTGAATTTATTGATTATTTTTATTGATTGATTTAATTTTATTGATTGATTTTTTTGATTTATTGATTGATTTTTATTGATTGATTGATTGTTGATTGATTGATGGTCCTTAAACCCCCTACGCTACACAGGCGATGAGGCGCGCTGTAGGGGAGGGCTCCGGATTAATTTTGACCACCTTGGGGTCCTTAGCGTGCGCTGAAATTTCAAACACACGAGTTTTTTGGCCTTTCGTCTCCGTCAGTACAGCGGCCGGGGATTGAACCCGCGTCCTTGGACTCAAGTGAACAACGCCTTAGTTTCTGAAACACCGCGGAATAATTCGGAAATGAAAAGTTTAAACACGAAAAACCTTTCCAAACACCTAAACCTGTTAGCAAACTGCATACGTGTCCCCATTGTTGAACAAAAAAGAAAACCTTAGGCAAATCTGAAGCAAGACAGCAATATATACCTGGCATTAGGCAGTGGTCTTTTAATTAAAACTTGATATGCGGTGGATATTTGCGATAGCAAATAAAAAGTACGCATTGAAAACAATACTATGACCAAGAAAATACAAAAAGAGCTCCCACCCGAGCCTGTGCCTCGTGGAGGCATTCTAAGTACGACAGTAACAAAAGGTTCCAATAGATGGCCCGAGCAGTCCAACACGGTAAAATTGAATTGATTGGGAAATGTTCTTATTAGATGCGACGTATCTCTTGCTCTCGGGTATGTCCCTCCGTTGTCGTCGTCGTCGCGGGGTTGTCCGCACGCTCACTGCACATGCGCAACTCTCCTCCGTTCTTCTTTCCGACAGCTGTGCGCAACACTCTCACTCCGTCTCATTATCATAACAACAGTTGCGCGTGTGCGCCTCGCTGCTCTGGGTGCGCGCATGTGTGCGCACTCTCACTCCGTCTCTTATCATAACAACAGCTGCGCGTGTGCGCCTCGCTGCTCTGGTGCGCGCATGTGTGCGCATGCGCGCGACCCCCCCCCCCCCCCCCCCCCGGCTCCTCTCATTTCAAAAGCGGGAATATAAGCGGGGGAGCGCACGGCGCCGGATCAGTCCAGCGCTAGCTCTCGCACTTGACTTGACTTTGCTTGACGATACCTCCGTGCAAGATCTTCCGATGAAGACGTGATGGAAGCGACAGTCCCTTCAGCGAGTGGACTGACGCAATCCAATACCAGCGTCAGTCCAAACGCTCCCCCCTGATGCGTCGCATCACATCAGGGTTCCCTCGCGGGAAGATGGGCGTAATTTTTGTAAGAGGACGGAGACGCGAAGGGAGAAGGGCAAGAAGTGGGCGGGAGGGGAAAGAGGCATTTACGCGGCAGAGGCGGCAGACGACTACCTTCTTTCGACAACATTTGCAGCGACGTGAGCAGATACGCAAACTCCTTTTTTTTTTTTTTCAAGAGACGGAGCAGGTGTGACAGCATTTGTTGGCAGTGGGTACCCTCGACACACAGTGCAGGCTCCCCCTTTGGCTCAGCGTTGTTGATTTCGCAAGAGCACTTGTTACCCGGATGAAGACTGAACTCACCTTTCGTGTTTTTTTATTTTTTGAACTTACCTTAACTGGCATGTTTTTTGTAGCGAGAGCTACAATGGCCCTATTCTCGTCGTTTCGCTGTGACTGGTGGCCTCACCTCGGTTCACTAGCTGACGCTGGCAACGGTTCCTAGGGAACCTGAAGGGGATAGGGAACCTAGCGATTCCCTAGCCGTCCTAGCTGGCAGCGCCACGGGTCGTGCCAAAAATAAAAATAAAAAATAAAATTAAAATAAAGGAATACAAAAAAGAAAAATAGAAAAAATCGTATATACAGAAGGGGCGGCTCGGTGGGATTCGGTGTCAGGCTTCGTCGTTGGAACGAATCCAGGAGGAGGCAGCGAGCAGAGGAGACGGAAGAAGAACGGTCCGCACGCCTCGAGAAGCGTCATAAAAGTACAAATAACCAAGCTAAACAATAACATTAACCGTACCTTTCGGTACGCACACCCAGGCATCACTGAGTTAAGCCACAGCCAAACTTTTGAGAGCGCACTTTTAACTGAAAAGCATCTTTATCGGCTCGAAACTTCAGACGACCAGCTACGCCGAGAGGCCGTATACCACTCTTAACAAAAAACCTCGTAAAAGGGTAGTAACGGCTGTATTTACTAACTTTTTACGGAGTTTACTACCCCAAATACGGTACGTAGGTCCTACCACTAAGTCTAGACCATGCACTTAGTAACTGCTGCTGGTTTGATACTAACATTCACTGAAGTAACAATTTTATGAATTATTGAACGTAATAACTACAGCTCTTTTTTCACATCAAATCACGGTTAAAAAGTTTTTGCAAATCCCCATGCTGTCTTGTATATGCTCACATTAAACTGCATAATTCTAAAATTATCGCTAAAATATTTGATTTTTACGACAAGCCCACCGACTCTCTCAGGGACTTTCCGCTGCTGGCTATAAAAGCAGAAGAGCAGATGTATTTCTAGGGTAACTAAGTAATACTCGCTCTCCTCGTGCATCCCGTTGGCTTTCTTGCTCAATTCAGTTGTTGATTGTCCACGTGTGATATGTGCGTGATGAATGTGTCTATGTCGCACTGCGCACTCAGCAGATCCAAATTGTCACGCGTAGTTTTTTACTAGGTCATGCATGATCAGTTAGTAAAAGCAACTAAGTACCTAGTCAATACTGGGACAAGTTACTGCTTAGTGTTCTGTTAGTAAGCGCGCCGACCTTTTTTTTGAGAGATACCTAAAACCTACGGCGTACGGGGGCTCCACGCGCCCTGTGTGAATCGCTTTTTTATGGATGGAGGGACCGGTGATGCGGGATCCGGACGCTAAGGGGAATATGTAGGATAGAGCACACGACGAATAGGGTCATACAGGTTACGTAAGCTAGGAGAGACCTGCACACTCTAGGCACGTAAAAAGGGGCAAATGAGCTTTGGATGCGTGGACAGGGAATGTTCATTACAGATGTGTAGGCATACAGTTAGCAGAGAAAATTTTCAGACCACAACAATATCAGTTTCTGGTCACTTCTTTGGCGCATTTATCTTGTCGTTATCATAACTACATACAAATGAGCTATAGTGATGCCTTCCAGAGATAAATATTCCCAAATTACGGCTCTCGATGTCACTAATATTTTGCTCACGAATGTACTCTACGGTCGCATCTCCACGGGGCTGTCTAATATGTCTTGTAATGTTGCCTTAAAGTGTGCATGCTTTACCTCGCGCCGTCGTTTCACGACCATCCAATTCCACAGAAAGTGCATTATTACAGCAACGTCCTTAAGTGCCCTATTCTGTAAAAAAAGCGCCGTTGTTGTTGTTGTTGTTGTCCGTTGAAGAACTTGGCCGCCATAGTAAACAGCAAATAAATAAAAATACGCCGGCGTGACTCGACGGGATTCAAACTAGGTGGGTACCGCGGAAGCCCAGAGCTCTACCAGCTGTGCTATCTCTGCTTTTTCCCCGTATGGCCTCTCTTCGACATACATGTTACAAAACCAAAAAGAAATGATTACAAAGTGCGGAGACACATTAGTACAACACTTGCCATTACTGCCACGTTTGACGAAGCTTTGCCATTCTTTTCCAACTCGTTCAGGCAACTAGATGGACAAGGTTGGGTTTTAAACACTTCAACAATATCTCGTGTACTTTGGCAAAACAACTCACCACTCGGCCTTATATCAGCATCATTATTGTGAAATACCATAGGAGATTGCCGTATATTATGCAGGGCCAGTAAAATCCAAAAATTACCACGCCCCGAAGGCGTTCTCGATGAACGCCTTCGTCATTTTCAACAACACATAATACCTGATTCCACGGCTATTCAACGAAAATCATTTTCTAGTGTTCTCTGCAAAACATCAAATAGCAACACCCCGTCGTTACAGTCTATCAACGCGTGCCCTATTTTCCATGGCTTACTGTGCTATCTCCGCACGTTTTAGGCACACAACAGAAGTTGTTGCGCCTACAGAATTGGGGATAGGTCGGGATTCGGGAGCATTAACGGAAAGTGAGCTCGCTTTCCAAAAGTTACAAACCATGAATTTCAAATGTAAAAGTGGTAGAAAAAGATGTACCGCAGGGCGCCTGAACGTGATGGCACGTGCATAGAACAGGTTTACACGAGCCTTGCCGAACCCAGACTGTAAGGAAGCTGTGGCGTGTGTAAGGGTCTGCTTGCTGCCGTTATTCAGACCAGGGATTTATACACACCCTCTAACGCCCCCAAATTCCCCCCCCCCCCAGAAGAACTTCGACACCCCCCCCCCCAAAAAAAAAGATTCCACAACCACAAGCACCCTGCCTGGATTTGTACACCCCCCCCCCCCCCCCAAACACCCAAAACCCAAAATC
Source organism: Haemaphysalis longicornis (assembly GCA_013339765.2). Classification (NCBI taxonomy): domain Eukaryota; kingdom Metazoa; phylum Arthropoda; class Arachnida; order Ixodida; family Ixodidae; genus Haemaphysalis; species Haemaphysalis longicornis. The sequence goes on along the minus strand of CM023452.1, from coordinate 75,419,205 downwards.
GACCCAAATACAACCCAAAATCGAAATTCTGCATAAACCCCTGATTCAGACCATCCGACGAAGAAGCGAAAGCCATGAAAGGGACGCTTACACCTAGTAGCGGAAAATAAGGTGGGTTAAGGAATTCGTGCTTGCAGACAAAGAAACGAATGCGAAGGAAGCGACGCGAAGGCGATGTTAAAGCAAAGAAGTTAATTGGTAAGTATCGCGAGGCCTTCAAAGCACGTAAGCAGAATTAAGACCCCGGAGGAATTTGTCTGCTTTTGCTGTGAAGTAAACAGGCGTCTGAATCTTTCGAGATGCTTTTCCAGTAAAATTTGGAAACGAAGTTTTTTTTTCTCCCTATTTTCATGGTTTTAGCGGGTGGTCCTGCTGCTGTTTTCTGGGGCGCGCGCGGCGCTTAGCACGCGATAAGGCTGGCCTTTTTTATATATATAGTGCACCCAATGGCGTAAATACTATGTTACAAGTATAGGTCAACTCCCATTTCGCGGGCACGGCCGCGTCAAAGGCACTTTATGCAGCGACGTCACTTCCGTGAAGGATATGTGACGTCACTGAGATCTTGGTGTACCCGGGCATAAAACACTTTCGTGTTAAAAAAAAACATGCGCTTCGATGAGATTTGAGCCTCGCTCTTCCCAGTAGCAGCCTAAGGCTACACTACGCTTTCTCCGGTCTTTTTTCATTGCCGCATGAAGCATACAAAACAATAGTACAACCGCTGTACAAAGCCAGCACTGAACCAGGTATTTGCTGGTGAACCAGTGCATTTTCATCTTCATCAACGCACTAAACCAAGCCTACACGGCCTCGTCGCTGTTTTATTTCTTCATTAAATCACGGATCCCGCGCAAAAGTCTCGACAAAGCAATCTCGAACAGATAATGCACTGAGGTCATTGCTTCTAACACCTTAACAAGACCGCCAGATGTTGTGCAATCCCACCAGCATGATGAGGTCACAGGGCCATTCGTTACCTTAAACAGGGGAAGCCCGCATGTCGTATCCGCCTGCCGGGAGGCCCCTCTGCAACGTCCGCTGAAGGACGTCCCAATGAAACACAGCGTCTCACCAGGCTGTTAGCGTATGTTGAATCGTCTCCGCCTTCAACATAAGGAAATCTTGTGCCCCAGGGCACCAACAATCCCGTGCATCCCATCCACACCATGCCCGGTAAAGTGCCCGTGCAATATATATATTTTTTTGGGTTTTCCCAAAAATATTTATTCAGACAAATTTTCCCGGGTGAGTGGACTAAAGGCAGATGGACTCTGCCTGACTAAGGCCCATTCACCCGTACATGAGCATTGCTAACAGCGGTAGCAGCGAACATAAAAAGTACAGAATGCAAGAAAAACACATAATAGCAAAGAACTAACATAAGAACAATTCAGCCAAGCAAGTATACATAAATGCAAAACAGTAATCATACCGCCGGTACAACATCAGCAGAGTTCATTTCATAGTACGGGAAAGAAGATACTGCTTAAATCACGTTTGAAGGCACGTATACTTCGATATATCGAACGAGATTCGTGAACCATTTTTGGAATATCAGGGTGTTTGTTCAAGGAAAAACGGTATTAAATAACCAAATGTTTGGGTCCCATAATTTGTCCTAATCATTGGGGTTTTGTATAGTTCGTGCCTAAATGTATAATACATGTTGGGTGGTTGATACTGCCTATGAAAGGCGGGTTCATCGAGCTTGATTTCGTTGAAAATGCGTATGAAGAGCTTGAATTCAAACAGCTGCGTAATTTTTAGCAATTTAGTTCAGAGAACGCCGGTGAGGTATGTTCCAAGTAATGAAGATTTTCAATACACCGAACAGCTCGTTTTTGTAGTACTGTTATTCGTTTCATGTTCGTTGTAGTCGTGGTGCCCCATACTAACAAGCAGTAGTGCAAATGAGATTGCACCAGTGCGTAATACAGTTGTCGTAATATAGTTTTAGGAACCAGATGTCTAATTTTGTATAACATTCCTATTGATCTTGACCCCGTTTGCATGTAGCTTATCTATATGTGGCGTCCAGCTCAGGCTTTCTTCGAAAACAACTCCAAGGAATTTGTATGTATAGACACGTTCTATAACACAATTTTGAAAATGTATTTGGATTTCGGTATCATCCGGTTTATTTCTAGGCTTGAACACTTCGTATTTTGTTTTCGCAACATTTAGCTGCAGTTGATTCACCTGTAACCACGTTGTCAAGTCACCTAACCAGGTGTTAACAGCCGTATTAATACTGCTCAACTGCCTCCCAGAGAAAAATACACTGGTATCGTCAGCATACAAGATGATATCTGGTGTTCGTGGTATGTGTACAATGTCGTTAATATATTTTAATAAACAATATGGCCCTAGAATTGATCCTTGGGGAACTCCGTACGTGATTGTTTTTAAAGAAGATCGATGACCATTGATAAGAGTGTATTGTAAGCGACCGCTTAAATAACTTCTAAGCAGGTTCAAAGCTACGCCCCTAATTCCGTAATAAGGAAATTTTAGAAACAGCACATCATGTTTATCGAATCAAACGCCTTTCTAAAATCTGGAAATAAACCCAGAGTGAACTGTTGTGTTTCAAAATTATTAATTAATTTATCTTTTATGTCCATATTTATATATCCATATTCCATATTCGATATGGATATCCATATATCCATATTCGAAACAAAAGGCTCTCGTGAGCTATCTCCGCACGTTAAAAACAACATTTGTCGTTGTTGCTTTCTTCGGAGCAGATATTCACATGGGGGTTGCCCAGTAACCGGGGGCGTTGAGGGGCAAATGTTTCCGTAATGAAATTCACAAAAATATCAATTGGAAACGTTAATGTTGTCGAATAGGGCGTGGCGTTTGACACCTGAACGATATGACACGTTATCATTACAAATGCCCACCATCCGCGCAGAACTCGGTCTCTAGGGAAGCCGGCGTTTGGTCATTCACGTACTTCGTGCCTTAAGGCGAAGAAATGAAAGCGAAGAAGGGGACGCAAATGCGACGTAGCAGAAAAGAAGCTGGGGATAAGTATCTCCAGGCTTTCGACTTCGAATCGCTTGAGCCCACTTAAATGCCCCAAAGAATGTTTTTTTTTCTTTCCCATGCTGATTTACACTCATTGGTTCAAACAAGGAGAGGTTGAGCCAGCTTAACCACGTACTCTCGTGGGCACACACCATTTTTGCTGTGTTGTGTAATGTAGTTCTGTTCATGCCACCAGGTGGCGCACAATGCTAAGGTGGCCAATTTCGAGCATCATCATCAGCAACCGCAAGCCCGGTTATAAATAGCATGTAAGAAGAATAAAGGCTCTTTTCCGTGGGTACGAGGTAGCGTCTGCGTCTCTCTGCCACGTATGGTGACTCGGTGGGCGGCGGATACAACATAAGTCTGCGTCTCTCTGCCACGTATGGTGCGCGGCGGATACACACCATTTTCATCCGGGTTATCATCATCATCATCATCATTGTGGTAGAAGAAGAATCAAGCCCGTGCTCTCGAGGTCTCGCTCGGCCGTTTGGATCCCGCTGCCTCCCAGCGACGCTGTCCTGTGAGCGACCTGGCCCAACTCGACACAAGCGAGGCCTGTTCCCCGCTGGCGGCGCGAAGACTGCTTCGGCTGGCCTACGTCCCGCTCACCCGAACCTCGGGGAGGGTTGAACTTTAACCGATCGAACGCCATGGCCACCCCCGTCTCTGTCGCCGAGAAACCTGGTACGTTTTGTTGGGCGGTCTCGCAGGTTTGCCTCAATTGCCGGGTAGAAAACGGCAAGGAAACGGGTTTTTGCACGTTTTTGAGGCCCTGCAGTGGGGAGGAGTGTTATATTGATAGATATTAGAAAGTTATAGCAAAGCGGAGAACCGGTCCCGGTACGGTACCCGGTAGCCGATGGCGCGACTGCGCGTGCGCGGAGCCGGAAAAACTGGGGTTGCGCATGCGCATCTGTACCGGGTACCGTACCGGGACCGGTTCTCCACTCTGCTATGACTGTATTACTAGAGAGCTTTAGCACTCCGTATGTTCCGTGTTGTACGTGGTTACCGTGTTGACCGGGACCCGTCTGTGTGGTTACCGTGTTGACCGGGACCCGTCTGTGCACTTGCGCATTCGTCACGGTGGGGTGCGCCTCCTCGCCCTTCGGCGCGCGCAGGGCAGTCGGGGCCCCGGTCAGCACGGTTACTACGGAAAAGACGGAACAGACGGACTGCTAAAACTCTCATAGCGGCTAGCGTACGCTACGCTAGCGGCGGCGGGTACCGGAGATCGACTATACGCATGCGCGCGCTGGCACGACGAGGCGGGCCACCCTACTGCCGGAACTAAGGCGCTGGGGCACGGCGAGGCGGGCACCGGGACGAATTGCGTGCAGAACCATTGTTAACCGGTACCCTCCGCCGGTAGCGTAGCGTGTGCAGCATCTCTGCGCAGCCCAGGGGGCGCTGCGCAACCGACTTCGGGAAGTACTCCCGGTTAGTACAAAGCTGCGGTGTCCATAGGATCCAGTGTTGACAGAAGCAAAATGAGTTGGGTACTCTCGATTGTTTTGTGACATGGTCTCCAGGCCATTCCCGACGCGTCCGATCTCTTCCGGCAATCAACTTGGCATTAGGGGAGAAAACTTTGCAGCGCTAAATACGTTTCTAGCGTCGACAAAACAGCTGACGGTGACAGCGCTCTACCACTCGCAGGTTCACCGATCGGTGGTCGTATGAAGTGAAATTCGGAGTGAAAGCTTCTTGCTAAACTAATGCACTTGGTGACGAGGACTTTTCAACAACATCCGATTTAAAAAAGCAACGCAATCGGCGATGATCGCGCGTGAAAATCAGCGAGTCCAGCGGACCGCAAGCTCGTCTGCTGCGGTGCGCCGCGCTTTTGCGTAGTTGCACACTATGCGGGTACTTTAATTAAACACTGCGTGATTGCATAGCCGTTACGAATACAGGGCGCAGCGCTAGCTTGCTGTTTTATTGCGTGGCTCAGTGACAAAATGCAGCGAGCGCCAGAAGCGTGAAATCTGTTTTGTGATTCCGAATGTAGTGGCCATACAACAGTGTGGTCGGGCGAACTGAGCGGCCGTTCTGTTTCTTTGTTGGCTTTCACTTAATTAAATTACGTTCTTACATCATATACACCCAGTTCGCACTTAATGACTGGAATAAGTGTCGGCAACGTTTTGAGCTCTAGTGCCGAGTTGCATGGAGTCGACACGGCGGAGGGCTGGCCGGCAAATGGGGCAAATCGGCAAACAAAGAAAAAATTAAGCGATTTGCCAATAATATTTGACAATTATCTGGCTAAGTGTGCAGATGGGGTACAATGCAGCCGGAAGTGATCAATTCTGTGTCCTTTTCCCGTTTTGAGGTCAAAACTGGCGTGTCGGCGTTCAGATTGTTAGTGACAGGGAGAGGGGTGGGGGTTCTGACCACGTGCTGGGGTCCGCTTGTCGACCCCTGCCGAAGAAGATAACCAACACAGTCAGTGACGACCGTATGTAAATATTTGGATCGTGCACCGTGTATGCGGCTGTGTTATGTTATATAAATATAGAAATGCACATCTCTGCAGGCAGCGGACGTGCAATTTGGTGCTTGTTTCGCGTCCTTTAATTTCGCTAAATTTGTTATTGCATTCCTATACTACCTAGTATGTACACCCAGCGAGTAGCTAAACATGTACACCTACTTCTAGTATGCATGTACCCTGCCGATCATAAATTTTGCGGCGTAAAATGTTAAGCAAAATAATTTAGTTTTCCAAAAATACAAAACAAAATTTCTACTCGTTTTTAAGGCGGTGCCAGGCCAGTAGTGTCAGCTTGCATGCTCCTGCTGAAACGACCATTTGTTTATGCTACTTGGGAACATTATTTTTATCGACCGCAATGAACAAAGAAAAGAACGATAGTTATCATCGGGACGTTAGACCACTCCTGGTGACACTGTGCCACGTCGCGATGATCGCGACAGCTCGCTCAAAAGAAAGCCGATAAATCGGCTTGTTGTAGCGGATTTTATTTGTTTAACCTCTGAAACTATTTTGAGGGCTATTTTATTCAATATGCAGTCATTTAAACACGCCAAACGTGATTACATTAAGGCCAACAAACTTTCACTCTGTCTTGTAATTGAAAACACATGGATCTCGGCGCGGGTCGTCTGCTTGTAAACTACCCAGAGGCGTCGGACACGAGGGGGCGCTGCATGTCACCAATACTGTTAGAATGCTGGTGGATGAAAAGCAGAGAGGGGAATAATGCCTAGGACAGCTACTACCTGTAACAGAAAAAAAATAAGTATTTTGTGCCTAATAAGTTTTTTTTTTTTGCGCCTGCCCTAAGAGCAGCGCGAATAATGAACGAAGAGTATAAAACGCAGTGGTATTAGTTCTTTTTTTAGTGAAGTGACCCGTCATCACCCCGCTTCAAAAGGGATACCACTAGCAATCAGCACTCATCATCATCATCATAGTCAACTTCAGCACAGGAGCCCTATGCCAAATCTCTCTTGTCATAAACGCGTACTCTAGTGGTTACGAGCATGAGAGTGCAACGTTTGGAGCTGTAATATAGGGCCCCTTTGAACCCTTATTTGACCAAGCAGTTTATCTGAAGGCGATAGAATTGTGTATACCATTACACCTATTCGACATTTAAAGGGACCGCACAACAGATTTTTCAACTTTGTTATAGTAAATCCTAAATGCTTTTAGAATGTACTCAACGAACACATCAAGGGTTTGGACCACGGGGTCGAAAACTACCTGAGCTGAAAATTGCTCCTCTATGCCCATCAAATAGCTTTGAAACCCCCTCAAAAGATTTTTCTCTTTCCCAGTCTTGGCGTTCTTCGAGCGCTAGAATGACGTCATTACAGCGCCGTAGCTGCGATTGGCCGGCTTCCTTTCAGTTGAAGCAATACGCGCATTCGATAGCCGTTTAAAAAAAATGCCAGAAATGCAAAGCAAAAAATTGGCCGCGTATCTGCTCCCTTCGTTGCAAATGTCGTCAAAAGACGATAGTCTTTATCGATTTTTGCCGAGTAAATGCCTCCCTTCGCTTTCCCGCTCACCTCTCATTTTGTTCCTCTTGCGTCGCGCTCCTCCCAAGGTAAAGACCCCAAAGGTTTGCTTAAATCATTTTAAATTTCCCGCGCTCCACTGATCCAAACCAGGTGTCTCGTTTCCCAACGCTGCCGTACGGCAAAGACGCACATGAATCGAGGCGCCCTACTTCAACGTTTATAGAACCGCGTTTCCCTAGTCCACGTGCATTCCAAGCAGAACGTGGAACCTATCTAGTGGAACCTTTCGTCACTGTTGCCACTTTATTTCTCCAAATGCCGCCAGAAGCTATATGGCGCGGGCGACAGCAGGCGACGGCGGAGTGATATTTTTTTCTTCAGTTGATGAAGTATTTAATCTCGCCAAAATAAAACATGTACGATTTTTTATAAAGGAACGCTGCAAATATCCCTTCTGTATTAATTTGTTATCTTATATGTGCGTAATGTCTTGTTGTTCTCCAACAATATTGACAAGCATGAACATTACACCGGACTTAGACGGGCACATTTAGCTGTGACTATATAAGACTATTGCGCCGGCATTGCTTTGCTTTGGCCGGGTGGCTGAATCGAGTCAGACAGACAGACGGACAGACCGACAGACATACAGACAGACCAAAATTTCTGGGCTTAAGTAGACCAAGAAAGTCTATCGTCTTTAAAATGGAAGGCCTATCTGCTGCGGCGAGCAAACGACGCAGTCCCGCTCCGTGCAGGCGATAGCAAAATCTTCCACTATGCTTGCACATGCGAAAGAAAAGAGGAAAGTGTTTATAGGAGGTGTAGCGTAAATCATTTAAGGCGCTTGTTTACACTAACAGCTCGTGAGAGAGTGCATTCAACGGGCTGAAGTGGCTGTAGATGCGGTGAATGCGGCAACTGGGGGAAAAGCTGAAAAAAATTCCCCCGCACCTCCCCGAAGGGAATCGTGCAGAAATGCGAATGCATTGGTGCACCGATGAGTGTGTTGCGAGTAATGGCGTAATTAATGACGAGAGTGTGAACGTAATTATTTATTCATCAGCACCTGTTTGTGTTATCGTTGTACCTGACGGCCACAATCACTGCCTTGTGATCGCTAAAGTGCACGGTCAAAGGGTCTTTGAGAAGCATACGCGCGTCACAGTTGCGCGTAAAGACCAGATCAATGCAACTCCCGTGAATGGTAGTGGGGCACGTGTCGAAGCCGGCAGAGAGACAATGCATAGAGTGCCTGGTCTGCATGTACTCGACCAGCCACTCGCCACTCTTCTTGCGCACGTCAACGTTGAAGTCGCCAACCAAGACTATGGGGTCAGAGGGTTTGGAGCGCACGCGCACACTTTCCATAGCCGCGTCCGCTGCGCGGCAACGGCGCCTCGAGCGAGGTTGGGCGCGAGGTACACGGTCACCACAAAGACTCCGTCTCCGGTGTAGGCAAGGGTGTACAAGTGCTTGTACGGAGACGTCTAGGTTTTTTCATGTTGAGAATGAGGACGGTGTGCCGCTTGACACAATTATGCTGTATGGACTACATAGCATCTGGAGAAACAGGATGGCGGTACGCTACTCCGACCCAGATGCCAGGCTCATCAGACACTACTTCAAAGAGTCAATAGGTTCTTTTGTACAGATACAAAAACTTCAGCCCTCTAAACCAGAGTGGCTACCCACAATTGAAGCATTGTTGGTAATGAAAGAGTATTGAAATCACCCCGCTTGCCCAAGAAGGGCTGCAGTTCTAGTGTTTGTATTGAGTATTGAGTGTACAGATTATCAGTTACGTGTGTCTTTGTTTTGTCATCCTGTCAAAGAAGGCAATAAAGAAAAAAAAAGTGTCTCGAACGGGAGACGTGGCAACGGCGTGCGATATCAAGTTCCCATACACGTTAGACATGTGCACGAGACTAACACCGCAGTACTCGCCGTCCTTGCCGCTTCGAGCAAACTAGTACAGCTCGCTTCAAGCGCATGCGTTCGGCATTGAGCGCGGAGAGATAACACCTGCTGGGCGCACGCCGACGGAGCACGACAACCCCCTGACTAAGAAAGGCATTCGCATTTACGACGACGACGACGACGAAGGCAGAACTACGAGGCGCGCGCTCACGTGCGCTCGCGCTGGAGGAATGCAGGCGCACGCCGCTCGATGGACGCACACACAACCCCCGACTAATAAATGCATTCGCATTTAAAAGGATTTGGAGGAAGGGGTCCTTCAAGAAATGCCTCTTTCTCTGAAAGTAATCCCAAGACGTAAAGGTTATAGTTGAAATAAAGCAGACATTTGACAACCAGTTCGTAGGACGGTCTTCGCATAGTTTCACCTGTGGTTCACCATTAGCATGCGGTGACACTAGCAGGTTACCACTCACCCTAAACCGTTTTCGGAGAGAGGAATTCTTGAGAAGGGCCACAGGAAAGGCCTTTTATGTGCGTGTATGTGCACGTAAGTCACAAACTCACTCCGCCAAAATAATTCGTATCCTCCCGTGCACCACCGTGTAATAGCGGCTGATCTAGTTACCCTGCCTACTGAAATCGAACTCTTTAACGACCGTAGATGCAGGATTTCTATTCCAGACAAAACGCAGGAAAGTTTTTCTCGAGGGTCTCTGCAGTCCATGTGATCTAAACTAATCCGTAGCCCTCCCCCACGACGCCTTCACGTGTGTAACTTTATTGTGCTAAAAGACATAATTTAATTACTTCCCTCAGCGGGAATCGTCCCGCTATCGGCAATTCCGGACAGCAAAATTGGTCGGATGGACGCGTCAGCCAGTCTCCTTCACACGAAGACCCATTAAAGTGTGCTTCACTGCTATGCCTAAATGCACGTCTGGAAAGACCTTTTCTGACGTTACTATCGGTAATCTGATACCAGTGTAGGAATGCTTTTCGGCCTTGCATTAAATACTTCATATGACCCCACGTATAACAATGAAGCGCTTAACACCGAGCCCATTTTTAAACTAATGTGCACAAATTTATTGTTGTAAGGAGATTTTGAGGGGCAGTAGAAGCAGTGGACTGTCAAAGTATGATGGTTGAAGAGCTTATTATGTACTTCTATGAGACCCCGTGTACGCCTACGGGGCGTTGTGCCCCCTGCCCCTTCTAAGTTTTGTTCCGTTGTGTCAAAACGATTACTTGAAAACCGCGAAGAAGGAACAGGTCTGGATAAGACAATAAACGCATCCATCATAGTGGACTACAATGGTATACCTTTATTTCATAAACCCCATTTCGGTCTACATACGAATCGTTCGTAGATTCGTTTACTTAGTGCGCGAAAAATCGCCTCATGGGTTCGTTCTTCGCTTGCGATTTGGGTCTACGAATGCTTGAAGATCAATGGGACGCACTTTAAGCGAAAGTTGGGCACACTTCTGCTTTCGCCTATCCCCCCTTTCCTCAAGAAGGAATGGTTAATTTATTAGGTGCAATATAACCTGTCTCAAAACGAAAAAACATGAAGCTTCTAATGTTACGCCCCAAAGACGAGGATGACGACAGCGGCGTGTAGCGTAACGCACGAGCATCTGCGACGACGACGAAGCTGGGTGGAGCATGTTGCCTGGCTTGGTCTCACCCATGGCCACCTTGTACATAGACGGTGTGCAAATAGATAGTTCATCACCCTTCGCCATGGCTCGCCTCATCACTTCTGCCACCACGTTACACTATGAATAGGTTATTCCATGATAGCACTTTCCTGTGCGCTGGAGCGGTGACACACCAAGCGTTACAGACGTACAGTCGAGTTTTCTTGTCCAATCACCATAGAAATGCCAAATTAAGGAACCAAATTTTGCGGGCTACGATTCTGGTCAAAGTGGTAAGGTGTGCGCTAGAACTGCAATTATGGTTGTTTGACAAAATTGTGTTGACGAACTGAATTCACTTCATTCCTCTCTCCTTCCCTTTATCTCTTTCATCCCCCCACCTCCTCCCCTCCCCTCATCCTCGTCCCCGTTTTGAGCGGGGCTTGAACCCGCTAACAAGGACGACGGTGCGTTTTTAAAGTCGATAACCTTTCTTTGGCGAACTCAGCACGGAATTCTTGACCTGTCTGCCTGCCTGCACTCTTAGGAAAAAGGGAGAAAAATTGGGGCCGAATACGGCTGTTAGTCTACTTGGGCAACGGTTCATCTTCAAGTGGAGTAACGGTGACAGAGTGCGCGCCGTGTGCAGAAATGCGGACTATATGTTCGTCCCCGCCGATCTATAAACAGCAAAGGGAAGCCGAAATGCAACATGAAGTCTTGTTGCTGCGGGAATAAATCCACTGTAATGGCGTCGTCGTTACCGTTTGGCGGAGATGTTCGTGTCCACTGTTAGATTCACACAAGTCATTGCAATCAGTGGGTCTTTTATATAGTGCCATCGGAAAAAAATATCAATTTTAATTCAAAGTAAAGCGCCTTGGCTAAATCTAGCGGCGGGTAATGGCAAGGAGCGGCGAACCGCGTGTACAAACGCTCCTCGGTGAACTTACGCTAATACGCTGTGTTGCATAGGATTCTCGAGGTGTAACGGCCAATGAAAGGCGACAAGAACGCATTAGTTGCTGATGACAACTATACAAATTAAAAATGCGCGCTAGAGCTAAGCGCCTTGAAGTTAGTTTTTGTAATTGTCTTCTGCACCAAAGCTATAACAATGCTGGAACTGATGTAATACACATCTGCATTTCCTGGTCCCGATGGTCTAGAAACGCTAACTTTAAGAATTCAGGTTAAGCAACGCCGAATCTGGTTTCGCCAATGCAGGAAAATGTGGTCTGTTTACACTCACGCAGACGACGGCTTGGAGCACTTGACATATGTGGCGAACACTAAATTTGTGCGGAAACAAATGAGTCGTCCGATCACCCAGCCACCCGTCTCAACTAGCTAGGAGACGAGTTGATTGTTTATTACTAGAAAAAACTATGGTTGGGAGGCGCTACTTAGAATCGAGTTGAGCAATAGTCCCTAGCGTAAACTAAGCGCAAATCGCGATCACTATCACTTGCAGGGATATAAACTCAGACGCCAGCTAAAATGAATAGTCGCGTTGTGCACAGTACTGCAAGCTCTGAACTTCACTACACATGTTCTACCAAATCGCCTGTCTGGCCGCGTTGTACTCTCGAACCACTGAAATCACTCGAAACGGCTCTGTATCTATGTTTGTAAACAAAGTTACTGTTACAAATACAATCAAAGACTGGCCGCGTGGCCTAGTGGTGCCGATTGACTCCCTCGGTGCTGTTGCGGGAGTCGGTGGTTCCATCCCCGCTGGTGCTGGTTTTTTTTTTCTTCGTGCGACTCACTTCTAGCAGTTCGTCCATAGGAAGTATCGGAACGGACCCTCCGGGGTAGCGCACTAACCGTTCGTCTGCTCACGTTTAGTCTCCAAAGGGTGCAATGATTGTGTCCAAATCAGTTAGTCGCCCAGAAGACGAACTCTTGGTTCTTTTTGCCAAGGAGTGCGCCACTCGATTCAGTCGCCCAGCTAAAAAAAAAAAAAAAAAAACAATTCTCGATCAGGATGTATACATTGTAAAAACGTTCCCAAACTATTAAATCTCGGGGGCGTACTTAATACTCGGCACCCTGTTTTTCCGAAAAAGAAAAACATCACGCATATTTGAGGCAGAACATGACTGATACTAGTGGGATTCTGTCTATAGTTTAAATAGACATGAGCTCGATTTTTCTAATAGCAAATAAAAACCACGTTAAACAACGTTTTTACCTAAATACATAAAAAAGAGCTGCCCCATGGTAACAAAATGGTCTAACGATGGCGTGTGAAGCAGTGTGAAATCGAAAAAATGAATTGCGGAAACATCCATCGTGTTTATCAGGAGCGACCCGTGCGGGGAATGAACAAGAGAGGAGGCCGCTTGGAATAAGAGGGCAGTCACGTGGCATGGGAGACAGACGACTGTCGTCTTTAGGCGACATTTGCAGCAAAGCCAGCAAATGCAGGGCCGATATTTTGCGAAATCAAACCTCCAAGATGGGTGTGGGAGCATCAAAATGTAAAATACGAATGGAATAGTCCGTGCCACTCTATTCGTATTCGAGATGATAAATTACACTGGGGGCTGTGGAAGTGTCGATTCGGACAGAATGGTAGAGCGTCGCACTACGAATATTTATGCTTCCATCGAAACCTGCTGTGCCCATTCAAAGGGGACCGACAGTGCAACGACCGTTATATACACGAAGATGATCACCCAATAATGAATTATAACGCTGTAGGGGTAAACGAAAATGCGTGTAGTGGTTCTCGTTCCCCGTTCGTCTTCACAGCGGCCTCACCGTAGCCACATTTGTAGACAGCGTGTTTGAAGTGTATTTTGTAAGACGGACACTAAAAAAAAAAAAAAAAAAAAAGTAATAGGCATCCTCAATCTACCAGTCCTGGATCATGTAGGATCTCCAGAAGGGAAGTTCTTTAAAAATACACGGGAAGATCGAGCGCGTGATCAGGTCCGTGGCAGTCTAAAAAGGGTCCTGATCGAGGAGGTGCCGTAGAGCACAGGAAGCTATTCCACTTTATATTCGCTCGTCGGAGCCGTTATTTTGTTATGTTCGAATATACAGAAACAATCGGATCCACAAAAGTGACTTTTCTGACACAGATATCCCGTTTTTTCGCGATTCTAACGCGGCCACGATTGTAAAGCGTGGGCAAATTTACTTATGGAAATTCGAAAAAATAAGATGAAGCCGATTCTACCTAGCCGATGCAAAACACGACACCACGTACCTAATGGAAGACATTTATTTGACGCACACAACTGTGGAAGCTCTTGTACTTCATAAACTTACAATCCGCATCCCGGTGGCACTAAAACTAAAGCGTGCAACATTGAAAATTGATTTCGGTTACGAGCTCGATTGGAATGCGCATGCAAATTGTAAGGCTACTTTTAGCGAAAAAAGGCGCGCAATAGAATCATGCAAATGCGGTATTTAGCTGTAATTCAAGCGGCCGAAATACGACTATTTTACTCACTCCATTGAACATTGCAGGCGTCGACAAGCGGAAAACATCGGCGAAGCTGCTCGTCACGCTTTATCCCAGGGTAAGCGAGAACCAACCGACTGCAATTTTCCCTTCTGCAGTGTCAATGGCCGCCATGGGGCTCCAATTTAACTTGTAAAAAATACCATCTCACATGCGGTGCGCGCTGAACACTGCTCATCAACTCCTGCATGCAGTGGGAATAGCGCTACTCAACGCGCTGTACAACGTTCAAAGGCCTTTGAAACAGAAGCATAGAATGCGCAGTACAAATGGTGCAAATTAGCAACTGCTGGCTAACGCACTAGCAGAACAAGCTTGTTCTCCTCGAACTTTTATGATATCAGCATATTCTGTTCTCGTAGTTTTTTTTCCGCCCGCATGTCCGTAATGAGAAAGCACGCGTACTTATAGCGCCGCTGATGACATTTATGCAAAGGGATATACGTAAGAAACCCAGGCTAGTGCCCTACACATATGCACTGGGGTACATACGTTGTGCGACAGTTATTTGTGGGAAACACTGAGGGAATGATAGGCAATTCAATGAAAGGCTGCCATACACAGGTCTATACGTGCGTCGCATATCAGGGACGTTTTCCTTGGCTGTTTCGTTTTGGTTTTAAAAAATCTCCGGGACGTTCTACGATCCGCTTAGGCATAGGGGCACATTAAAGGGACACTGGAGTGATTTGTAAACATAGCGGAATTACGAGCGCAAATTGTAGTCTGGAGTCTCTAGGCCATGTTTCGACCACTCTCGCTGCGTTGACGGACTTTATTCAGTAGAAAAATCAATTCGAAAATGCTGTTCTACTCTCTGCATCCTCACCCATTTTCTGTGCCGTTTTGTATGACGTCACAAAAATCTGGCTTGGCTTGACCGCGCTACTGCACGGCTCGCCGACCCTCCGACAGAGTCAGTCGCCCCAGCGTCTAGTCCGCCACACGCCGACGGGTCATCTCAATTCGTTCGCTCAGTTGAAACCAAGCCACGACACGCTTCTGCATGGAAGAATGTGGCTTTAGTTTGTTAGTTTGGCCAATTGAAGGCGGCAAGGCGGGAGAAGGCGGGAAGGCCAATTGAAGGCGGGAGAAGAGTCAGCGAAGTTAACATAGGAACTAAAGAATTAAAATCAACGGCAACGTTTATCGTACAGCGTAAAACCAAGGTTCGGTAAGCACTTTTCGTGGGCTGGGTGAACTATCACAGCGGCCAGCAGCACGACCACACATCTGCGAACGCTTTTCAATGCAGTCGGTAGACGTGAGATGTGAGAATTCGGAGTACGCTTACTGTACGAGCGCTATACAAAAAATAGTCATCTAAGCTTCGTAAAATGCGAAACCTAAATAAAAACGCAAACTGGCTATACGTATTACGTTACATCTCCACCTCTAGCATCGCTGGCGTGTGGCCGACCGTTTTCCAGCACCAGGTTAACTGTTTGGCAAGTCGCAAGTTCGAATACCCGACAGTGCGTTTTTTTTTTAAGTTGATTAATTTATTTTTGGGCAATGTTTTCTCTACTGAATTCACCATTTTTGTACTGCAACGTTTATTGCTCCACGAGCGAGTTCGCAGAATGTGGGCAGACTGACGCGCTGGCGAGTTCTCGGCGTGGGGTTGCCGTTAGCACCGACTGGTTGCGGGGGAAGTCACGAATCGGGCGACCCTCAGCCTGGTGCGAACACGCCTCTTACGATGCAGGCGCGAGCCAGGCAAGCACCAAAGGTGGAGGAAAAGCGCATCGCATTTGAGCACCTCCGGTTACGCGGAGGGCGTGCATCCACTGCATAAGCCACGGCTAGTTTTTTTGATTCCAAGCCGTGTTGGTTGCTTATCTGACGCATTTTACAGCCGGCTACATGGCAGAAGCACGGTGTGCTGATTACTGAGACACCGAGAATGCCCATCAGACGATAACTCCAGATCTCAAGCACGTTGTGACGCAGAACCGAAACCGAAACCGAAACTGGTTTGAATTCTAATCTTGAATATCGTCCAATGACGCACACCTTGTACTGCTTGTACTTTCGTCACTGCTGTTAGTAGGTGCGCCCGCCGCAAACTGTGCACGGTAGTTTTTCTTCTTTCGGGCTTTATAAAACCAACACCGCCCTATTGACCAGATATACGACGAAAAGTGTTTTTTTTTTTTTTTAGCCAGTCTACGCAGCGCAAGCAAAAACAAGAGCTTGGCAAATTCACTTCAGTGTCCCTTTGAAATGACTCCCTCTTTATCCTTTCGGGAGCAATAGATGGGCATGTCGATGAAAATTTGCGCCGTCGATCCGTGGGCCGAGCGACAGAAGAGCTGAGAACCATCGAGAGCGCACGGAGAGGGGTGCCGTCTGAGTGGCTAAGGCGTTGCACTGCTTAGCACGAGGTCGCGGGTTCGATTCCCGGCCGCGGCGGCCGCTTTTCTGATGGAGGCGAAAAGCAAGAACGCCCGTGTGTACGAGATTTCGGCGCACGTTCAAGATCCCCAGGTTGTCCAAATTAATCCGGAACCATATATGGTGTGCCTCATCTCCTGTGTAGTGTCGGCACATTAAATCCCCACAGTCAATCAATCAATCAATCAATCAATCAATCAATCAATCAATCAATCAATCAATCAATCAATCAATCAATCAATCAATCAATCAATCAATCAATCAATCAATCAATCAATCAATCAAATAACGCTCTCCTTCACTTTGGTGGAGTTTACCTATTCGTCATTTCGGTCATGTTTATGTCTAGCGGCTATGTATTCTATTTCCTCTGTCTAGCGGTGAGACATATCAATACACTGGATCTTTAGTTGTGTGGTCTTTCCAGTGCTGTACGTGAGAATTTTCACTTAGAAACATGCCAGTACGGTTCACACTGCATTGTTTCTCCCCTAGCGGCCAGTATTGCTGTTCCAAACAAGCCTTTCTTCAAGCTCTTAACAGTGTCTGTTGTTGTAGGGTAACGTAGGCTACGGAAGCAAACGTATGCACCACCGCTGCATGGCTTAAACACAATATAAACTGTATTCGTTTTGTTCATTGCTGGCAGGAGACACACCATTGCAACAAAGTATGAAGAGTTTTTTTTTTTTCAAAATGAGCCAAGTCTATGTTAGATGGAATTTAGAAAAACGTCGTTTTTTTGCTTCCGAAATAACAGTAGCACCTACTAAAATAATTTTTGGCCATGGTGTACAAGGCAGGAAAGGATCTTATCTGAGCACTGAAATAGAAATATGACTGCATTACATCCCTAGGTAGGTAGTTGTAAAGTTCGCATCTGGCACACATAGATGGGACACGCAGGATTTGACCCATTCTGAATAAGTTGTTTATTGCACCGGTCCTTGCTAGTGATAGCAGCTTGGGAAAGTATTACTTGAGCACTTTTTGAACTAATATGCATAAATGAGTAACATGACTGTCATTTTCTAGCTGCATTCCCGTGCTGCACTAGAACAAGAGGTCACTGCGTGCCGAGACCACGACTAAGTGTGGACAGAAGAGTCTTCTTGGCAACATCCGCACTCTTCCTGTTCGTCAGCTGCCCTTTCCTTATTTTGGAATACCCTGCAAACGTCGGAAAAACGCTTCAACACTTCATGCTGCTGCCATGATTCGCCAAATTGTTTAAGGAGACGTCCCGTGACGTCCAGAAGGGCAAAACACTAAAATAAAAGCACCACGTTTTTTTCGGATGTTCAAGAAATTTGTACTTGAAGCTTATTGCTGCAGGTGGCGAAACAAGAGCTCCCCTTGAGCGTTTTCTTCCTGTGCGCGTATTTCGGTAGTGGTACGTTTCGCGCTCATTGTGAGCTACGTAGCATAGGACTTCTAGGAACGGACCGGCCACCAATCTCTTGGTTATCCGTCGCGTTCCATTTGAAACGAGTAAACTCGTCAGAAAACAGCAAAACAAGCCAAGAGGTGCAGAGGCGAAGTGGAGAAGCGACGGCCACGTTGGCTGCTTGATCACGAGGCTTGCACAGTGAGCGCACATTGGTTGAGTGTATTCGGTTCACTTGGTTCGGACAGGTCGCGTACTTGGCTCGTTTTTGATCGAAATAGACATTTTGAGTTCATGTTTCTCTATATTTGGCTCATTTCGCTTTGAAAGGGTTTTCGTATGAACGCTTTCTAGAAGTACTGTTTATTACACCCAAATTTATCTTAGTTTCGGTTTCGGCATTTGGCTCATTTAAAAAAAAAAAAAAACTCCTCATATGTAAGCTTTGTGACTTTTCCGATCGGTCCTAAATGCCGTCACTAAAATGACGCTTCCGTTGTAAAAAGGTACAGACTTTGGTTTTAAACTTCAACGAGAACATTGTACTAGGGCAGCTTGTAAGATATTGCCGCCTATTCCCACAGAACAAGATAAAACAGCAGATCAGTGCTCACCAGAGACTCACACAAGCTAATAACACAAAATCCAGCGAGCTAAAAAAATTGGTATAGGCACAAAACTTGCTTATGACTACAAGCAGTTGCGGCGGTTCTTTTAAAGCGAAGCTTTAGTGTTCACTGATGGCATCTGCAGCCTGAAAACGCCGAAATGAAAGAAACCGATTCCGGTTGCCGGACTCGAACTTTCGTCTCTCGCATTGTGAAGCCGGAGTCTATCCGATTGCTCTATTTCGACATTGCCGAAGTGGTTTGGAAATTTTAGACAACCAATAAAGAATCCCACACTAGAAAGCTTCGTGTTCAACCATCGTGGTCGTTTGACGGAGGGGTGCGTGATTTTTAGGCAACATGTCGGCCCTTGGTTGTTTCCCGGTAGTGTTGATTGTTGATCACATAATAATGAGAAGTAATCACCATGTTTTCTCATTATGCGACGAGAAGTCGATTGGTTCTGTAGACAGTGCTGTGCTTTCTCCTTGTGCGGTAACAGATTCCCAAGACGGCCACCGCCCTGCTCGAATTCTTCATCAAGCGGGAAAGCACGGTGTCCTTGATGCGCCAACCGCTCTCGCACTTCTGCCAAGAGGAGGTCGTGCTCCACGCGCAAGAATGCCTGCTTAAGCTCAACAAGCAAGTCATCACCTACCAGGACGTCCGTGACATGGTGGAGAACTTGGTTGGGCTCCATAACATGGTAATGTACCTCTAGCAGAATACCCGATACTGAGCCTGGCCCAGCAGCTGAAACAACGTAGGATATCACGTTTACACTAATACGGACGCACGCGATACGTGTATATACTTGTTATTATGAGTAGAAAACGCTTAAAAAAGGAAAACAAATGTAGAAAGTACATGTTGTGGCATGGTTTATTTTGTTCTCTAAGGACAGCGCGTTTACTCTTATTAACAACAGATCAACATAGAGACGCTCTGCTCATCGCTAACTGTTTTGTTAGTTTGCATCGGTCCTTGTTTCTTTATAGAGGGAGTTCCAGCTATCATGCACTAATATTTTAGGGGCGACGCTCCTTAGGGCGTGGGTCTGTCCATCCTCGACGTATGTATGTAGCCACCTCTAGTTTAGTTCTTGGATTGTTTACTAGATGACGTGGCTACCTCTAGTTTAGTTCTTGGATTGTTTACTAGATGGCGTGGCTACCTCTAGTTCGCTGTTGGCGCGCGTCGGAGTCGCCCGATGGATAAGGCTGCCAGATGTGCGAGCCCGCCGAGGCAGAAGCGCTCCGTGAAGCTGCGCGACGCCCGCCGCCAAGATCCTGCCGTACGAGAGCGGGAGGCCGAAGCGTTGTCGTCTGGATGCGCGAGACGCCGCCAAGATCCCAGCGTTCGAGAACGAGAGGCCCAAGCGTCACGGCAACGGCGCGAGGACCCTGCGTACGCGAAGCGGCCACGGCTGCGGCGCGAAGAGGATTTCCAAAACGTCAGACGAGAAAGCGCGCGTATCGGCAGGCAGACCCCGATGCAGTTGAGAGCTCGTGAGGCGTCTGCAAAACGCATCAGGCGAGCTCAGCCCCAAGGTGCCGACGCGCGGTTTAAGCGAGACTTTCTAGACGTTACGTTCGGGACACAGATGTTGTGGGCGAACTTTTCACTGAAGAGTCACGGTTTTACCGATGATTTCCCATCAGGAGCTTCGCCCCACTCATAATCATTCACCCCGTGGATATGCTGTGAATTTTTTTAAAAAGAGCAATACCGTTACTCGAAGAAAACCTAGAGCATAATTTTTCCAGTACAGTGAAGTAGCCGCCAGCAATTTTTTCGTTAATGAGATTTAGTAAATAATTTTAATTATCTAACTCGAGAAGTACTGCACGAACAGGGTCGCGATTTCTTCTTTTTTTTCTTTATTTCATTCTGGGTAATTCAGATGCAGCCTATTCGAATTCGCTGCTTTAGGATGCGGATGGAAGCGCCGTCACGTGGTATTTTTCATATTTCGCGGGTTTCTTTATCGGTCAGAATAATTGAGTACGCAATTAGTTTGTCGCTTAAAATACCGCAGTTAGATTCCTCTCCGAGTACCTACAAGTGTCTCATTGGCACTTCAATATTATGGCAGTACTTTTCGAGTTATATAATTAATTACAATTAATAAATTAAATCTCATTAATGAAAAAAATACTGGCTGTTACTTCACCGTACGGAAAACATTATGCGCTCGGTTCTATTAAAGTAACAGCATTGCTTTTCTTAAAAATCTTGGTGCATGATAGCTGGGACCCCTCAATATTTTCTTTTACTTTAAATGAAAACACGTTTAGTCCTCTTTTTTGCGCCTGGGCGCTGCTACGGATAATCGTAGGGTTATGTAGGGGTATTGGTAGGGAGGGGAAAGTGGAAATAACTATGCCGCCATGTACTGCATCACTGGCCTGCACGAAACATTGCGGTCGCTTGAAGTCGTAGCCGTCGTGTGTCCTGCGCGTCACCGCAAAGCCGGTCACCAATGAGTAGTGCTGGGGGGGTCTAAGAGAAAATGCAGCAGGGCGCGCAACGAGCTGGTAGCGTACCCAACAGGAGCTTTAGGTGGAGGACAGGACCAGGACTGGAGAGACGTGGGCCGTGGTCCAAGGACCAAGGCGCACGTGGGCATGGTCCAAGGACAAGGCACGGTATAGAGGAATACTGTATACGGGCAGTCCCACACAAGATGCTGTAGGTATGCCCTGGTAGGGCAAGTGCAGCAGGTGCACGGGACACTGGGACTGGCTCCATGGCGATGAACACGGTAGAGCAAAAATGGTGTGAGCAGTGTTCCCGTCTGAATCCGCCGTGTGATCACGCTTTCCCGCAGCGAGAACTCACGGGAAGGAACTGTAGGGATGTGCACAGGGTTGGCATGGCTGCGAGGTAAGCTGTACGGTGGGTCTGACTACGCTGTCGTTGAGCCGTGGGATCGACTTCTTCTGCTGGGACGGGCAAGGACGCCGTCGTCACGACTAAGGAAGAGCTCCGAGCTAGCACGGACAAAAAATGCGCGTGCTAGTCGATGCACTGTTTCATTTTCGAAGATGCCGCAGTGTGCTGGCACCCAGTGAAGTGTGAAGCCGTTACCCGATGCCCAGAGTTCCAGAACTTTTCGCCGAATGACTTCGGTGACGGGGCATGGTGCATCGCACATTGGCAGCTAGGCCTCGATAGGCTGCTTGAGAGTCCAGTGTACACATGGTTGATGTACAGGAGAGCTCGTTAGGTCTTCCTGGAGAGGCGGCGTCGACATAGTCACAGATGGTCTGCAGTTCAGCTTGTGTTCTGTGGGCCGGAGTGACACCGACGTGGTAACGGCGACCTTGAAGTCCAGTAGTTTTATCGAACCAGGCCGTGGCGTACACAATGTGTGAGTCGGCCGTAGTGGGCATGGCAGCATCCGTGTAGATGACACCCTCGTGTTTAAATGCCGCCTGTGTGGAGCGGGCGTGACGTTTCGCATGGGCTGTCTTTCGACCGCCGTGACGAGTTCCTATGTGAACGGGCAGTTGCTTTCCATCTGTAATGGTAATGTACTCCCACGGAGGTGTGTGTCGCGGGAGTAATGGTAGACCACTAGTGTTATAGCCTAGACGGCAGAGGGTGTCACGGCCAGCCTCTGTTGCGCGAGATGAATCTAGTGACAGGCAGACACAAAATTTCCGCTTTTAGGCACCCGAATAGGCTGCCTGAAGAAGACTCGTTTTCAAAAGGGGGGTGAACCATGTCTCAAGTACCAAACGAAAAAAAGTGGCAAAAAGCAAGCAACTGTACATTTTACAGCGAAAGCTCTACTACGCTACAGCTTTCAAAGTCATTCGCCGAATCGCGACCTTCAACTGCTGGCGAGCAAGGAGTGCCTTTTTTCTTACTGCTTCGGTCCCTCGGAGCTGATTCTGATTTATCAGGTGATTAGTGGAAGGTGAAACCGTTGCGTCGCGTGCCCTTGATCGCTCAGCGACAGCTGTTCCGTTTGCGCGTGCACATAAGCGCGAGGGAACCACGTGACTACGCAATGTATAACGGCTGCTTCGCCAGCGCTCGTTCCTTCAGTTTCGCCAGCTTTATCATTCCTGTTAGGCTCTCTGTGCGGGCTCGTCAGCGAAAGAGAAACAATGAATCCAATTATGTATAGCTAGATGGCAGACTACGGAATCCCAAGCAAGGACAAATTCTCGCGAAGCACTGTGTGCATAGTTTTTGCTTTCGCCATTTAAAACACGGCATTTTTTACCTCTACCATGGCTTTACGAGACGTGAACTCGACTTCAATGATCGGATGTTATCTTATTCACAAGAATATTAAAAAAAAATTTTATGGTCCGGAAAATTTTCTCTTTGCATCGCGTGAGGGAAGCTTCGGAAGAGTGCAATTCATATCCGTGAGCGCAAAATCGAACGCAGCCTGAAAACAAAACAAAGAGGGAAAAACAAAGGCAGGAACATTACCGGCGGCAATGACGGTAGTGAGGCAGGGGCAAGGAGGAGTTTTTCGCAAATAGTTTTGCCCGCGGTTTCGGTATTTAAGGGACGAGCGATGAATCGGCGGTTATGCCGTAAAAAAAAATGGGGGACACTTAAGTTGGCTTACTTGCTTTGGAGGAGAAAGCCAGGGTATACTTGCCAACTTGTTCTTCCCTGCTGCATCATGTATACGTCTCTTTCTGCTCTATTCTTTCTTCATCTCCTTGACAGGCTTTTTTTACACCGAGTTAGCGTCTCTCTCTTTGCTTCCGTTTCTTCGGGTTTCGGCCCGAAATACTTCAACAGGCGGACTGGTGACACGCCACATATACCCCAGACACAGTTTTACGCGGCTGTGGAGCACCTGTTCTATCCACGTGTCCGCCAGGTTCCTTTGTTCGGCGGCACGCACGCGTTTACCTTTCCTGCGCCAACTGCCAGTGTGCAGACTGAGCTCAGTAGCAACGCACTCGGTTTCCACCTTGGAGACCCAGGTTCCGATCCCGTACAAATTCAAGTGTTTCTTTTATTTTCAGTTTACAATGGGGTGGTTCAAACTTTCGCCTTAATATTGTCACGTAGCCAAGGAAGACGCACGTTTCTCCAGAGAACCCACGTCTATTGGAGCAAACTTGCGCTTCACGGAGAACAAAAAGGATGCACAAGCCGCGACGCAGCAAGCAACAACGGAACGAGCACGGACGGCTGTCGGCGCTTGCCATGCGAGCATTTATCTTTCCGTGCGTACATTCTGGAACCGTCGAATTAAATCGAGAAGTCTTGTGAGTATTCTAGTCTAGCGACGAGAGGGCGAGACGATCTTCGTATCAAATAGAGTGCCTGCAGGGAAAACAATTGAAAGGAAACATAACACGCGCTCCGCTTCGAATGCAAAGGTCTGGATACAAAGACTCCGGATACAAATCATACAAGTGAACGAAACACAAGGCGTGCTTTCGCCCTAATACTTCATCTATTGGAAGGGTGGACGATCACTCGGGATATCACGGCTCGTAATTGGCTCTATATGCAGGTAAGCAATTCACTTGGCTCACGCTAGTGGTCAGGTTTTTCACCATTCAAATGAACGCACACGAGCACGAGTACACGCGCGAGGGCTCCATTCAGGTAGCCCTCGGCAAAGTGTAGTGAAACGTCATACAGTAAACATCCTTATAAGGAAATATTCGGTACTGAAAACTGCCTTCGTTATAAGCGATACTGCTATTGAAACAATAAAACACTTAGAACAAAGCGACGTGTCGAACGACGAGATTTGGATATCACAAGGGTTTACCGCAAACTTATTCCGCGCTGGCGTGACAGCTGGCATATGCGTTACAAAGTGCAACTGGCATGCGCGCTGCCCCGCAGACCCCGCGACATGGAATAGAATCTGCGAGGCTGGTGTGTAAGCAGCAGGACAGTTTCTTCTACAGCGCCAATGTGGCCGATATTGTTACCTTGTTTTAATTCAGCGAATCAGTGACAAGTGCAGATGAGGCTGTGGCACTGTGAGTACTGTGCAGGCTGCAGAAACGGACATTGTGTATGCTTTTTTGCACTGTCTGGTGCCAGGCGAATTAAAGTGTAGCCTTTCGACATGTCCCCACGGTCATCTGTTGTGTTGCCGAAATAATCTATTTAATTTAATTCACAACCGCTTGTCGTTGCAGTGCGTGAAGAAGAACAGCGAGGTGGCCAAGGAGCTGGGCATCACCGTACGCAAGCTAGTCATCATCGTCGGTGAGGTTGCTACGTCCCTGGAAAAGATCTCCGAAGTGCCCATCACCGACTGGATGGCAATTGGCGATGCCATAGTCGACAAGCTCGAAAAGGTCAGGTCAGCTAAATCAAATAAGTAAACGAACTGAAACCAGAATGTTGTGGTACATTATATAAATGGTAATCCAAATAGCAATAATAATCGCCATGGTATTATATTCCATTATTACATTATTACCATCCACTGAGGGAAAAAAACTTTGGCATCAGTGATTGACAAAGTCAACATGTTCCATAACAAAAAAACAATACGAGGGATGCCTAGAAAGATCCTTGAAAGTAAAAAAACTCCCCCCACCTCCCCGGAGGGGATCGTGCGGAAATGCGAATGCATTGGGTGCACCGATGAGTGCGCTGCGGCAAGCAGTCACGGAGAGAGGCGCGCGCTTCACTGCATTTATATATATTTTTCCGAGCGCAGCGAGCGGAGAGAGGGTACGCGGAGAGGAGAGAGAGACCCGCGCAACACGCCCGCCCCGCGCGCGAGCTCTCTCCGCCGAGCTCCGCGATGCGAGCGCCCTCACACGCCCGAGCGCGCTCCTCCTCTCCACTCACTCTCCGCTACTCCGCCCGAGCTCCGCGATGCGAGCGCCCTCACACGCCGAGCGCACTCCTCCTCTCCCCTTGCCCTCCGCTACTCCCGCCCGAGCTACGACGGGCTCCGGTTGCTAGGCGCGCCACAGCTGTTGCTAGGCGCACGCCGGCCAACGCACGACAACCCCCGACTAAGAAATGCATTCGCACTTAAAAGAAAACCCATTTGGACCTTGGGTTGAACTGGTTAACTTTTAGTGCGAATACAGAAAAGGGTATACACGCCGCGTTGGGTCACGAGGTGATGCTTAGCGCTACCAACCATGATTTGCCCATTCGACTACCGACGGCGGCGGCCGTTTTTCTGACGTGGACGAGAAACAAAAAGAAGAAAAACGTGGGCACCTAAGTATTTCTTGTGATGTAGTCAATGCCAAAGCACCACAGTTTAATCACCGAATGTGTCCTGTCTATCATCTACATTATTTGCGATTTCCATCTTTCCTTGACTTCGTCACTGTGACTCGAATGGCACATTCAGGTGTCCGCTTCACTAATTGAAGTGGACAGACGTTGCTCAGTCGTTTCTAAGTGAACACACGTTTTTAACACACGCTTTTATGTAGAATACAGCAACGCATTGACTAGGTCCACCTTTAAAGGAGTACTGACACGAAGTTTTTGCGTTACGTTTTTTTTCGCTGCTATAGGTGCCTGCGAGCCCACTAATAATAGAATGGAACATTAGATTGCCTAACGCAGCATAAATAATTACTTACAGCTCCGTTTATTCGTGTGAGTTTCGGTTTCGGTGAAGCGAACACCCAGGCAGCCGTCACGACGGGAAGGCGCATTTGACGTCACTGTTCTAGTCGCACACCAGAAGATTCCAGTGTGGGCGCGCGCGCGCGCGCCAGACCGGCCCTTCCGTCCGTACTCGCACGTGACGTTAATCCCAAGAACTGTGACGTGCCCACAAGGCGGAAAAGCGCGAGCCAACAGCATCGCGGTCGCCTGGATACGTCACGGAAGCCCTGACGTCGGTCGTTTGGGTCAAAGCGCAGAGACGTCATGAGCTCGCTCTATGGCGCGGATGAGCTTTCTCATGCGCGCAAGGATTGAAATTGATTTAAAATATGTTCTATCTGAACGGTTATGGTTACTTCCGAGATATCTTTATCTTTGAAATTCCGTGTCAATACTCATTTAAAGGGACACTGAAGTCAATTTGTCAAGCTCCCGTTTTTGCTTGCACTGCGTAGACTGGCTCAAATTAGCACACTTTTCATCGTTTATCCGGTTGACAAACCGGTAATTATTTTACAAAGCGCGAAAGAAGAAAAACTACCATGCGCGGTTTGCGGCGGCCGCACAAACTAAGCTGTGACGTTGGGAGGAGGGGGCGCCGTGATTGGACGATGCCCAAGGTTAGCAATCAAACAAGTTTCGGTTTCGGTCTGTAAAACAACATGTTTGACATATGATGGCGTCGTTGGATGGGCATTCTCAATATCCCAGTTATCGTAGTACCGCGCTTCTGCCATGTTGTCGGCTGTAAAATGCATAAGATAAGCCTCCCAGGACGGCTTGGAATCGTAGCATTCACTATCTGAGGCCTACGCAGTGCATGAACGCCCTCCGCGTCCCCGCAGACGCTCAAGTGCATGCGCTTTTCCCCCATATTGGAGCTTGCCTCGCTCATGCCTGTATCGTAAAAAGCGTGTTCGCACCAGGCCAAGGGTCTGTTGATTCTGGCCTGTGCCCACTGCCTGCAAGCAGTCGGTGCTTATGGCAACAGCACGCCAACGAGAACTCGCTAGCGCGGCAGTGCCAGCCTGCGCGAGTTCTGTGGACTAGTTCGTGGAGCAATGAACGTTGCGGCCCAGAAAAAGGTGAACTCAGTATAGAAAACATCGGCGAAAAACGAAAAAGTTAACTTATAAAAAAAAAAGCACGTACCCGCGGGGATTCGACCTTGTGACTTGCAAAACACTTACGATTACATACCTAGCACTCCAAACCACTAGGCCACAAGCCAGAGCTGACGACCTTGGAAATATAGGGTATATAATGTATAACCAGTTTACACTTTTATTTAGTTTAGCATTCCAGGCAGCTTCGGTGACTATTTGTTGTTTTGCGCTCGTGCAGTAAGCATCCCCCAAGTTTCCACAATATTTCACGTCTAGCAATTGCATTTCTTAGACGGAAAAGCGTTCGCAGATGCGTTGTCGTGCTGCTGGCCGCTGTGCTTGTTCGCCCAGCGCAAAAAAGTGCTTCCCGCACCCTAGTTTTACGCTGTACGGTAAAAATATCAGTTGATTTTATTTCCTTAGTACCTATATTGACTTCGCTGACTCTTCTCCCGCCTTCAAGAGGCCTTATATTTTCCTACTGGCGTACCAGTCAGCGAAGCGTTGCATGTGCGCTTGTGCAGCGCTTGTGTGAAGCGAAGCGACCTTGACTTGGAGCTAGATACAGTGTACAAACTAACCAAGTAAAGAAAGGCGCATTCTTCCATTCACAAGCGTGTCCTGGCTTCGTTTCAACTGAGCGAACGAATTGCGACGACCCGTCGGCGGCCGGCGGACGAAACGCTGGGCCGACTGACTCTGTCTGAAGGCCGGGCGGCGGGGAGCCGTGCAGTAGCGCAGCCAATTGCGAGCTCGGCTCCTCCCGACGTCACACGAAAACGCCACAGAAAATGGGCGAGCGCAAAGAGAGGAGGACAGCATTTTCGAATTAATTTTTCTACTAAATAAAATCGCGTAAACGCGCCCAGAGTGGTCGAAACATGGCCTGGGGACTCCGGACTACAATTTGCGCTAGTAATCCCGCAATGTTTACATATCACTTCAGTGTCCCTTTAAGTAAGCATGGGCGGAGAGCGACGTTTTCCCGCGGAGTTGTTCTCCCTCTCCTAAACTGGTCCTGTAGCCTTCATGCGTGCTACTGGCCGACGCCGGACCGGTTTCAAGTCAAGAGCTTGAAACGCTCCTGTGTCCACTCATTTAAGTGGGGGAAGTATTGGCGGAGAGCGACGCTTTCCCCCAACTTTTTCTCCCTCTCCTAAATGTCTGTACCTTCCAGTGCGTTGACTACTGGGACACGACAGCCGGACCAGGCTTTCAGATGCGAAGACTGCGCCGGATACCATCCTTCCCGTCATTTTTCGCATTGCGCATTTGCGGGGAACGAAACGTTTGCACGCATTTTCAAATCCCATTTATACCCCCAGTGTCGATATGACACACTTGAAGGGAATCACAGAAAAAAGCTACCAAGGTTGAAAACTGCGCCCTTTAACAATTTTTAACCCATCTAGTCAATATATTCGGACATATAGCAGCATATGCTAAAAAACTCGATTGTACAGGTACCTCACCAAGCCTTATTGCATCCCATTTAATGCCCTCTAATTTCTTAAACAACACCTTTTAACACGCCTCGCTAGATGTTCTCAGTTAAACTTTGCCTGGTTCAGTCCAAAGGCGGCCTTTTAAATCCGGGGGGAATTTTTAGCACCATTCGCACACAGTTTTTGGCCGCTGGCGGGTGTTGCATCTACGCCCCCTGGGGATATGTAATATATTGGCTTTATTTAAAGGAGATTGCGGCTGATTACCTACACCAATGAAGGCTAATTTCGGCTCTGGTAAGAGAGACCCCAATCACGCGGGTCGGGGGTTCAAGGCCGCACCCTAACCTTGTTCTGCGATGGCATTTTCAACATGCAGATTCTAAAAAGAGCTTCAACATGCAGAGCTTCTGCCAGTTGTTACCTGGAATTCGCGGGGGCGGCGTCCCGAACTCAGCAGACGAAAGCGAAATACAAACAAAAGAAGGCAAAAGCTAAATTTAAAAACCCAGACTTAAGTGTTCGTCAAAAGTTTGCAGGTCACGAAAAATTCTCAACACAAGCTGGCGAACCGGCTTTTTATGTTATAGAATATTTTGGTGCGACTTCAACGATAGGATTCCACCTCGTATTTATTGAGATACATTGTATAGACCTTTGGAATGGCCCAGAAAATTTTGACAAACACGTCGCATGAGATATAGTTGCCTCATTTCAGCTGCAGCCCAAAGATAAAACTGGCTGTGGTAGAACCATAAAATCTGCGAGGTAGTTTGATGGTTTTAATACAGCGAACTTTGTACTGCCCGTACGCTTTTCTTTAAACGTTGTTCTTTCGCTTTTTGCAGTTAAATCTGCCCAAATCGCCTCCATTCGGCGCCTACATTCCCCGGATGCGTGACTTCAAGAGCATGAAAATGCTTGGAGCCGGCGGATTTGGGTACGTTGTCGCACTCGAAAGCACCCCCGGAGCCTAAAAAACAAAACGGCAACACAGGCACCAGTTTGACGTGTCCAACTGAACTGGTTCTCCTTCTTGCTGAGCCCAACTTCAGCCGCAGAGTCAGTGTTTTGGGAGCGTCTGTACAGAATAGATACATGTGAAGCAACGAATAGCAGAAATTCTATTGAATAAATGGGCGGAACTCGCACGAGTGGTGCAAGGCTGGAAAAACAGCAGAGCTGGCGGCCCGTCCTTCAGACTGGTCTCCCTTCGTCGGAGACCCGTCTGATGCAGCTGACATGGATTTCCGAACTTGCCACTGAAGGTTCTCCGTAACTGGCAGGCCGGGATCGTTTCGTTCCCAGCCTTTCCCGTATCTCCCAGGGTGGACCGCGATAGCACACTCTAGAACCAGCCCCAAGTTCAAAGCCAACGCCCGCGCTACGAACCCAAAGGAAATGTCGTGCGCCTGGAATGCGATGATAGCTAAATCGGATAGACGCCGCTTTCGTACCGCGAGGGACCCAGGTTCCGTTACGACCAGGGGAGTCGGAACGGAGGTCGAGCGGTTTCGCGTGTGCCGTGAAGGGCCGTTCTGCGCAAGCGGGGGGAGCATTGGATCGGATCGGATCGGATCGGATCGGATCGGATCGGATCGGATTGGATTGGATTGGATTAAATTGGATTGTGTTGGATTGAAATCCAATCCAATTGAAGTACGGGTCGCTGAACCTTAGCTCACGCTACGTATATCCCGGCATAGCCGAGCTAAGCCACTGCTAATTTTTTTTGTCCCATTGGCTGCACATGTTGCTACTGCTAATCCCGCTGCTGCTAACCCCGTACCCTCAGGCCTGTGGGGGTGTCCCGGTGGTTAGGTTGCCGCGTTCAGTTCCCGGCCCGATTCCTGGGACCTCCCTGACAACATTTGTTGCTGCAATGGACGGACAAAGCTCGGCCTAAACAACTCCGCTGTTAAATAATGCAAGCAACCTCCCCCGTAGGATAGCCTGTTGGCCCTGCTATACAGAGAGCTCCTTCGAAGTCGGCTTTACTGCTACACACACACGCGCACTGGCGAAAGACACTTGCCAGGCATCATAAGAGCAGTCTGTTACAAAGTAGCAAGGCTCTTGGGTGCTCATAATTTTTCCATAAAACTACACGTATCAAAGAATACCGCTTTAATTCCAGAGCCCTATTAACGTGGGGCTTATCACTACATATATGTATTAGTGCTGTGACATACATTTTAGATTTGAAATATAAGTGATTTTATATGAAAATATGAAGGTCCTAGTACTCGCTTCTGTCAGCTCCTCTATAGACCACGCAAAAATGCACTGCTGGCAATACAATTCCTTTAGGGCAACGAGAAGAGGTTTCACATGAAAATATGAAGGCCCTACGGCCTTATATCAAGCACCTTTGTTAAATTTTATGTGTCTTTATTAAACGATTTACACCGAGCCCATTGATAGTCGGCTTCACTGCGGTACACATAATCCCTGCTAGAAAGACATTTTGCGGGGCACATTGTAAGGAACCTGGCATCAAATTGTGAAGGCTCTAGCGCCATTTATTAATACCCTTTTGGTATGCAGCAAAAGTGTCAAATATCAAGCGTTTCAGACGCAAACACGGGTTTTCTGGTTGAGTCTAGCGTTTAAAACAACGCTAAACTTCCCTGATTATGGCGCGAGCTACAGTCAGAATTAATGTCATGAAAAGTACAATGGTGCTGAAGGGCTGACGGATTGCATGAGGTGACATCTCTTTTATGAGCTATGGGATCAGCGATAGCTACAACACTGTAGTTGACCGGTACATATGTCCTGCTGCAGGCGTTTTTATTATTCGTCACACTCTCCATGTGCAAGCGGTTCATTTCAGGCTGAACGTACGTTTGGTCTTTCAGCTGTAAATGCAAGGTTGGTACAAACTGGAGCCATAATTAAGCGCGTCAGAATATTAAAATATTATTTTGTCAGTCTTTTGCCTTTTCCTTATTGCGCATGAAACTGCACATGCCGGGGGAATAGAAAATTTGTGCACTGGCCTTTGCTTCGCTGAGAGCGCTGTACTATCGGCGTCAAAGGAAACGCGAACACGAAAATATGAACCTGAACACACAAATAGCGATTTCTTTCCATGCAAGCCAAAATGGCGCGTGGCTTAGTTACAAAAACAAAGTTGGAAAAGTGGATTTCCAACTAGCAAGCCTGGAATAGAACATTTTTTTGCACGTTCTGGTTCCTATTTTCGTGTTCGCGTTTCATTTGACGCCGATAGTACCTTGGCCTCCGTTAGCGAGGGCATTCAGGATTCGTAGCGGTGGAGCGATTTCAGGTCTCCTGCATCGCTGCTGTGATAAAAATGTTAGTGACGCCCCCCGCCCCCGGAAAGATGCATTGCATCTGTAGTTGCTTGATGTGACCTTTACGTCTTAATTGGCGTTGGACGTTTTGTGTATTTTTCTTACTTTGCTTTCAGCTTTTGAACGTTCACTGTATACGCTTAGATGGAGAGATTAGCGCATTTAAACAATCCCCCCTTCTACTTCTTTACACGTGGTTATTCAAATTGTTTCATACGCGATGACTAGTTTATAACCATCTTTTGTTCGTATTCAACTTACGCTGTTTAGTTTAACAACCGCTCCCTCAGTCAGCACTTCATGAACAACGGCCCCCATTCTCCCCCGCTCCTAATGATACATTTTGGCGCCGCCTGTGTGGTGACAGCCATTCATTTATTTCAATTCTCTCGAGGCACGGAGGCGTTACTGGTCATTCTAGAATGTTATGGCGAAGCACAACTAACGAGCATTTTATAGTGCTAGTTATGCAAGAAAAAAAGTTGCAGGGGACATCTACGTTTAGGTCTTAAGATGTAAGACGTGATAGCGTTACCTCGTCGTCAAGGGAGAGCTTCGAACGGAGCTGCTTGGAATCGCCATTCATGCTCTCCGAGCGCTAAGTTTAACCTAACGAAACTAGCAACTGCGGCTTTGTGTGGCAGAAGGAGCTTCACTGCGCAGAAGCGCCTATTGACGAAACCACGTATCCTTTTTGTCTTCTGCGCAGCACTATCATTGTCGGAAAGCCTACAGGCCTGCCTTCTCCTTTCCACATTCGGTTTTAAGCAACTACGCCCGATTACAGTTTCAGGCGCGAGCTCTCTGTTGGGTGCGCCGACGTACTTCCCGGTTCGCGGAAACACTGTCTTTCGCGGTCGCTTCATGAGAACGGCTGACAGCAGACAGTTAGCCTTTACGGAAAGTCACCGATGGGCCCAGTAAGGGTATTACGTCAACAGTGGCTCATCGGCGCATGCACCAACAACGGGAGAACCAACTCTCTGCGCAGACGCGACGCTTTATGAATCGTCACGCACAATTTCTGTCATAGCATCCGACGTAGCATCATTATCCTGGCTGCCTCAGTCGTAGTTTCCGGTTGGCAGTGGTGACGTATTTCCGTGGAAACTTGATGAGCAAGGCTGATAGCGGACGGCTAGCGGGCACGGCAAAATCGAGAAATGAGCCTCATAACGCTATCGCGTTAAAAGAAGGTTCAAATAGCTAAGTGTTAGGTGTCACGCAACCTTCATAGCTGACAACGCCAAGGTTAGTTTTTATCTCGTCCGACTTTATGCCACCCCATCTACCTTCTATGCAGGGCCGTCTACATGGCGAATTACCGTCCGGCGAACTTTGTGTCGTCGCTGAAGCTGGTGAACGTGGACCGCTTCAGCCGACACAAGCAGGCAGCCATGGACAAGGTCGTCGCCTCGGTCATCAGGAATCCGTTCCTGGTGAAGTACTACTGCTGTTTCTGCGTCAAGGTGAGGCACGCAATGCCTGCTGGGATCAATTTCATGCCGACATGCCTAACCTGGACCGTGGTTGGTGAAAGGGCGGAAATGTAAACACTTAGGGGATCCTCCAATGGTTCCCTTAAGTGTTTACACGCCGCAAGTCTTTTTGCCAGTTCTAGAGTAGTTTTTTTCTCGGGTTAAGTGCTAAAAAAGGGTACCGATAAGCTGGTATCCACAGCGGAGCATCATCGATCTTTAAAAGTGTCCTGAAACGCCTTTTGAAAGCGTTGTTATTACCCTCCATCCGCATTAATTCTCATCGTGACACTGTAATGACATGTAAACATTGTCTTATTACAGTACCAGATTGAAGCCAAGTATGTAGAGACCATGTTTTGAGCTTTAGGTGGTTTTACAAGTATAATTGTTGCGTGAAAAATCATCGCCTCCTGTATTTTACAATGCCAAACGCATCGCGCGCTTCCCAATGGGAGTGACTGGTACGCCTGCAGTGCCCACCTGCCGTAAGGTGGGGCCCCGAGCTAAACCGTGATCACCGAACCGTAATTGAATTCGAGAGCGGCTTGTGTCTGGTTGCCAAGGCAACCGATTTTAATATTGCCAAAGTGATGGCGCTCGCGCCAGCGTTAGAAAGCTCATAGCCGCGGCGGAGCACGTTTTGCCAATGTTGCCGCTTTCCACCACGCGTCGCGCCGGGATGAACCGATCACGTGAATAAAGCGCTGGGAAGGCTACAGATTGGGGAGAGTAGCCGGAGTAGAAGGAGAGGGCTTGGTTGGCCGGTCCGGCTGATGCGTTAGGCATTGTAAAAATACAGGAGGCGATGGAAAAATGCACTTGGAAGTTCTGCTTCTCTCGCACCATCCTCCCCGCGGTTTTGATTAGGTCGGAAAGTCCGGAGGAAGGAATTCAGTGGAATGCTAGCGGGTTTAACTTGGACAATATGCGCGTAACAAAAGAGCACACTTATATTAAGCGCGGAAATAAAGAAAACAAATTTTCTTGCTGCAATAACAGAAAAAACACATCAGTGCAAATTCATATTTGAGCTGATTAGCGTCCTGAAGCTTCACGTGGGCTAGGCGCCGTACTCTTGGACTCAGAATTAATTTTGATGGTCTTGGAATCTTCAACGTGCGCCAAAGTCTCGACACACCATTTTTCGCCTCCATCGCAACAACGGCTTTTGCAGCCGAGATCAGACCCACGAAGTTGGGCTTCGCAGCCTAACCTCTTGGCCACTAAGCCACCGTGGTGTGTCTGAAGAATTAGGAAGCTGCATGTTCGTAGCAACCGAAACGTTCTCCAACAAGTTCTTTGGGTGCCCTTATTACAGGTTGTAGCATTGGGAGAGAAAGCGAGCATACTGGCAGTGCAAGGAATCACAGCTTCCTTTTGTGCACCTCGACAATAATGGCTTGGTTAGCGACGGGTAATGACCTGATTAAAGGGGCCGTGAGAACGAAATACAACTTTTTTAATTTGAAAGAACTAGGCTGCGGTGCCCCCCACTGAGCTGCATTATAGCCACGATAGACGTTTTGTTAACCTAAATAACGCAAGGAGTATTGAGAAACTTTCAAATTTCGCGCTACAGTGACGCGTTGTGGGCACGAGTGACGTCATATGTAGCACAACGAAAAACATTTTTATCAGAGCATTCATTTGATAGGATCAAACTGAACTGGAGTCCCCACTACAATCGCAGCGGTGTTTTAAATCGAAGGCTGCCAAGCGCACACGCAAGATTTTGCGACGTGATAGGAACGTTACCAGAAAGTCGCTAGGGAGTCGCTACGGATTCACGTGTTTTCTTTAATATCTCCAATATTTTTTGAGGTTTGCCATAAAATAAATACCATTGTCACCGGGCCGAAGCAGTCCTTCTAATGAAGAAAACTTATATTTTGTCTTCATACGGCCCCTATAAGGCAATCACGTGCGGTGGGAATTTGTTAGGACAAGCGGCTGGGATGTGTCGCAGGAGGCGTACGTCACCATCATGGAGTACATCGCCGGCGTGGACCTCATGCGCGTGGTGACCAAGGAGGAATACCTGGACCTGGAGCCGGTTAAAGTGATAATGGCGCAGCTGATCCTCGCCTTGGAACACATGCACCTGCGCGGTTTCCTGCACCGGGACATCAAGGTGTCCAAGTGAGTGCCTTGTAGCGGAGGCATTACTCCCCAACGATGACGGGCTTCCCTCCTGAGCGAGCTGGCCGGCCATTCTAAAGCGTAGCTGTTGCACCCTTTGGGATGTGATTCCTTTAGAGGGGCCATGCAGACAGAATACAAGGTTGTTTTATTCGAAATATTTGCTGTTTTATAAAGCCCCCAGCGCTTGTACGGCATCAAACGATGCTTTATAAAATGAGAATTTAAACAATTTACGCCAAAATTTTGATTCTCCCGCCAAATCGTGTTTAGTGACGTCTGCAATGACGTATCCAGAGCAGTTGTTCAAGCGAACGGTATAGTTCGCTGTTTAGTCTGCAGCGAACTGCGAAACGCGTCAGTCCTCCGAGATGGTGGACAAAGCACTCGC
Source organism: Haemaphysalis longicornis (assembly GCA_013339765.2). Classification (NCBI taxonomy): domain Eukaryota; kingdom Metazoa; phylum Arthropoda; class Arachnida; order Ixodida; family Ixodidae; genus Haemaphysalis; species Haemaphysalis longicornis. Next base: position 75,383,253 of record CM023452.1, on the reverse strand, counting down.
TTTGTTTTTGACCATATCATCACCTGGCTTGGCTTTGTTACGGCTGGCAGTAATCGTTTCGTGAAACATTAAATAAACTGCGCCCGAAAAGGCGGCGCAGTGAGATAACGGACCCAGGTGGAGCCCCACTGCGTTACGGCGTAACGGACCCAAACAGAGGCTTCGAAAAACAAGCGGTTGATATAGTTATAGCCATTCGAAACTCCTGAACCCCTGGCACTTGCCATGCATCTCCCTGTGGTTTAGCGCTAAGAAAACTGCAGGCATTTTTGAGGAAAATGTGTATATAACCGGAAGCCCCTGCGTCCGTTTAGTTAGGAACGCCTGCTGTGTTGGTTTTTACGATAGTAAGCGAAAAAAGTGGCCGCCAAAAACGATTCGTTTTAAATTGTGCACTAAGGCACCTGCCCGTGCGAGATCCCGCTCGCGCTTTTTCAAGCAGGGGGCGCGTGAGCACTGCGAAGGCGGGAAATTTGAATTGACTTGGACAAACCTCAGTTGAATTCATCAACAGAGGAGTGAAACGGAGAGGGCATGAGCGGGGGGAGTTGTTGCAAAGAGCGTTTTAACGGCATCACTGCCTTTGTGGCGAACCCCTGCTCTGAAGTTTCGACATCTTTCACGTCGAATGGATCTGCTTTATTTTGTTTCACTGCTAGTCTCCGGGAAAGGAAATACTCCACTGGCGGCTTGCATTCGGCCACTACGTGCACAGATGCCGGATAGCGTTGTACACTTTTCTTTCGCGCTCTTAAAATCATACATCCAGACATTGCTGAGTGCAAAAATAAGGTTTCAAGCGTTAACCACGTGAAGGAATTTTTATCAGCGGTGTGACGGTTGACAGTAGTGTTAGCTGTCTAACCTTTATAGGGTGTGGTACTGTGGGCTGCGACAACTGACAATATCAAGCTGTCGTGGAAATTTTCCCTCACGATCTTTTGAGGCCACCCTTCGCGTTGTTCGTCAAAATGTCTTGACGCGGTTGACCCTTGAAATAATCTCTACATTCACGAGAAACGCCCTCCTTGGTAACATTCCTGGAAATCAAAACGAAACAATGCGTGTTGTGCTAGGAATGATCCACAAGCAGCGAAAGTAACAACATGACCCCGGGCCTTGCAGTATGATGATCTCGCCTGGCGGCCGAGTGAAGGTCATCGATTTCGACACAACTAAGGTCTGCAACGGTCACTGTAAGTACACCTGATTATGTAAAAACGTTTTGACATAATGAATATGACATGGACATTGTGTAGTTGAATCTGCACATTTAAAAACAGAATCAAGGTGTACGGACATTTTATTATGTCATGCTCTTAGCAAAAACACGTTAAGCACTCGTCGTCGTGGTATTGGAAGCGACGAAAATATACGTTTCTGGTGCAAAATGCTACACAAATTGCTGAGAGTGTTTCTGAAAAAACAAACGTTCGCGTGTTATGAATGACTGGCCGTCGGGAATAATACTGGAAGTCCAGCACAGCACGTTCAGCGGGATTTGATTGAGAAATGAACTGTGAGGATTAACGCGTGTAGGTGTTAGCGAAATTAATTCTCAAATAATGGGGTGCACAAGAGATGAATGCCTTAACTTTAATCATAATATGACATTTCTTGTGCAACTCGTTGCATCCAGATAAGTTCTCCAAGTACGATGTAGGCTAGTATAACAAGCTATAGCAGTAGCATTTCACAACACTGGCTGGAAGCTGTAGAATACAGCAGAGTGCCAGGCAGGAAAAGAAGCAAAAATAAAAGGAGGTTCTCCTGCCCAGTCAATTACAGGTGCGTAAGCACCGGTCTATATTTGTAGATCTCTGAATGAGAACTTGATTTCGTCGTGATGTTTTGTTGTTTTCGGCTGAGGCACCTTCGTTTGCTTTAAATGCTTGCTTATGGATATCTCCGCAGGGTATCAACGTCCCTTTGCCCAGCCCATAGTACAGCACGTGACCGCGATCATCATCTTGCACAAGGCGCGCAGGGCGCGAGCGCGGCATTTCTGCCACGCAGGTGTAAACTTGCCTACGGCCGGCGGCAACGAGAAGAAACAAGAAGTTAGTTGAGAAATATCCGGACGCTTTACAATTAGAAACGCGGTACACCTGAATTATTCTGTCTTTTGATTCTGGTGTACCGCCGGAAGTCTGTAATCTTTATAGGGAACACGTGGATTTGGCTGCCTCGATATACTGAGTCCGTGTGCCCGTCAAAACTCCGAGAATCTACAGGTACACTGTTCATGATAGGTACCACCTCATTGGATCCCTCATCGGAAGAGGGGTTGTGAGCCTCCTTAAAAAATGGCGATCTTCACAACCGGGTGACTGTATTAAAGGACTATAGGAACGTGCGGCAATGCCTAGTTGCAAGTATTTCTTTCATTTTAATCGTTAGCGTTGCATAGAACTTTTTGTTGCTAATTCATTGTTCTGGGCAGTATGTTTTCGCCCCATAAAAAGCCGACTATGTAGCCGTCCGCACTCGTCGTGCCCAGCAATTGCAGACGTTTCTGATAAACACGAGCCGTCAGGAGTCTGATGCCTGAGCAAATCCTGAGCAAGTGAAGTTACCTCACGCATGGAGTAAAAGATACGGAGAGGCATAGCACACTTAGGACATAAAGAGAAAAAATGTGGACCGTCTTCTTCTCCCATAACAAACCAGTGGCCATACCACCATCCATCTGAAATGAGTTTTTCTTTTCATTTGGCTTGTTCATTTTTTTCTGTTTGCAATATAACCAAATGTGCTCGTTAAGAGTATCCTGTAATGTGTCAAGCCCTATTTGTTATACACCTTGTGTTAGTGTGAATTTTTGACTCTGACGACTTCTGTGCGCTTTTATCGGCGAAAGCTTACTGTTGGACACTCGTCTCTTGTTACTGCTACTTCACGGGGGAGTCATTGTGTGGAGGATTCCCCCGAATCTCTGATAGGTGGCATTACAACTCACTCGAGTATGCGCACACGCAGCCTACCGCAAACAGTTCTCGCGACAAACAGCATTTTGTTTGGGGTGGTGCCCTTCTTCTTGGGTGCCAAGTGAGCTACCCAAAGATGTGTTGCTGATGCATCTGTCCCAGTAGTACATCTGATCGGAGTTCATCTCAATCAATGCAGTCGCCAAGCGCCTCCTGAAGGGCTACTTCCGGAGAACGCCTTTTGAATTCCACGATATGGAGTCAGCCGGCACCATACCCTACATGGCTCCGGAAATCCTCAGGAAGAGGCCGTACGGTAGGTCATCGATGCACTGAACGAAATGGGTACTGTTTCTCTGCTGAAAAAAAAATTAGTGGCCTTCCACTCTGTGAAGAAGGATGACCTGCAAAACTGGACGCAGTCCACGGAGTGCACGAAACAAAACACGTTTATCGTAATTTGCGATGGAGCATATTTCCTAGCCAATTAGCTGAATGAACCTCGGACGGATCCAAGCTTTGTTCTTGCAGATAAACATGAACTGCCTGTGTCCCTCCCGCGTCGTAAGCATCTACGGTTTGTGTAAGGCCGGCTTTAGGCTGTTGCCGCAAGTGTCATAATAACTTTAAGAATGACTTCATTTCACGTCTCAGCCACCGACGGCGTGATATGGCATTTTTTTACGTGCATAGATCACGATACGGGTTTTGGGTCGGTTATCTGAACATAGCCTAACACACAAACCCAAATCGCTCTACCACTAAGGACTCCGGGCAGGTCCCATTGGTCCGCTTAACTTCCGCGTTTAAACCTCGCACCAGCACAACGGTCATGTCCTCCCATCAGTACGGGCATGAACCTATAGCTGCGCGTGCAGGCCTCCCCTCCTTTCTCCGACTATCTCCACTACAAACCTGCGCACGCTAAACCAGGCAAAATCGGTCATGTGCGCGTGCTTAAAGTGACAGACGCCGTCGAAATATCCCTGAAAGCCCTCTGAAGAGTGATATTGGCTTACGCCGGCGTTCCAAGCGGGAAAATTTGCTGTTCATTCCGAGAGGGATTTGCCGCTACTCGATGAGCTGAACTTGAGACGTAACGGTGGTGCCAGCAGCTTTCCGTTGTGTTTGCACCATTCAACGCTCGTGTTCGGGCCAAACGCTTCAATTCTTGTTCTTCTTCCAAACAAACGGCATGCATCCGTCCCCATAACGATTTAAAACCTGGAATCCCTTGACCTCTATTCTCGCGTACAACAGTAGCTGTCCGTTTTCCTGTCCCTCGTATGCATTTACTGTGTGTGTAAGATGTCTTTGTAACACATCAAACCCCACCCGAACCACTGGTCTGAACGACAGTCGACTAGCCGCATTGATACATTGTAATTCTGACTCTAAATCTCCCACCGGAACAACCGGGATTTCATCGGTAGCGGTATGAAGCCTAGCTGTGCGTGCGCGCCCCTTGTCTACCCGCAAACCGTGCATGCATAAACCAGTCACCGGTGATGGCGCATACTTAGGCGTGAAAGACACCGGCGAAAATATCGCTTGGAAGGCCTTCCAAGCTGAAAAAGAAATATGGGCTCAAGCAGGGGTGCCAACTGGGAAAGTTTCGGGCGGACAGATCCCTGACATTAGAACAAAGCCACGTCTGGCGCCAACTCCAGACGGGAGTCTTCCCCAATCCGGCCGTTATGACGCATATCCACCCCAGCCTTTACCCAACCTCGGCGTGCCCCTTATGTGGCGCTCATGCCAACCTGGCCCACATCATCTGAGCATGCCCCCAGTACCCTTTCCCCGAAATCCCTTCTGAGGAGAGGTGGGAGGCCTCGCTTCGCAGCCCCGACACGGACCTACAGGTACGCCTGGTCAAGAGGGCGGAAGAGGTCGCCGAAAGGCACCGGCCTACGGTCACCACGAGCTCGCCCACCTAACTCAAGGAGAAGACGTCCTGGTGGGGTGGACGTTCAGCCCTTACCCGTCGCCAACATAAGGACTTCAATTCTCCTTGGTCGCTTCCTCAGTCAATAAAGTGTTTTCTCTCTCTCTCTCTCTCTCTCTCTCTCTCTCTCTCTTGTACCGGGAGGGATTCGTAGCTATTTGGCGTAGTGAATTTGAGTGGAAACGACGACGGCGGGTTTCGGTCATTTTACGGGCAGCCCTTTGGCAGCCGTCACCAGGGCTTCGCCGTAGCGGCGGCTTTTTGTATCAGCGTATTTGTGTGAGCGAACGCGCCAGGAACGAAAGAAAAAAAAAAACGGAGATGAGCGTCGAGCGAAGGGTGAAGTTGAGTACGACACGTGGGGCTACAGCGTCAGCTCTCACTGCCTTTCTCTCACACAATGTTTCATTTGTTGCAACCAAGGAGCGCCCTCCCCCTGACACTTTCCCCCACGCTGTTCCATTCTCCGTTAAAACCAAACCACGTTACGTTTGCGCGGGAGGTTAAAACACGAATGCATCATGGTCTCTGCTCCCTTGTGCGGGGCTATTCCGAACCACGTGACATTTGCGTGGGATGTTCAAACCCTATTTGCAACATGCTGGCCGGCAGCGGCGGCACACTGCGAGATAGCAGCAGAGTAGCGCACGCCGCCGTACGTTCGCTGATCACCGAACACTTCCTGAGACGCAGCGGCACCAGAAATGTGCCGTGACCGAGAAGACTGCAGCTCGCGCTGCGCACAAATTTCATATTAGGGAGTTTAGTAATCGTCAGTGCATTTTTTACGCCCATCTGTTCTCTGTTTATTTTTCGAAACCATCTGATAACCGCACTACCGCCGTTAGCTGCCGACTGCGCAACTTGCCAAAGGGTAATCGGAGAAGGCGAGGGAGAAAATAGTTGCGAAAGAGGTGTCAGCGGTGGTGAGGAGGAGCCTCGGAGCGGCGCCGAGTAAATCGATAACACCGGAATGAAAACTGGGGGGTTAGACATACTGCTTTGCAGTAAAACAACAGAGGCAAGGCCTCCCTTGCATGTTAAAATTGAAGACATACGTCCTCTTAATTAAAGTCGATTAAGGTTCGCGTGCCTTGCAGGCGTTACGGTATGACAGAGGGTTTTGTCCGCTACCTTTAACTGAAATGCCTTGCTTGCGCTCCGTGCAGGTCGTGCTGCTGACTGGTGGTCGGCAGGCATCGTGATGTACAAGCTGATGACCGGCCGGGTGCCGTTCCGCGGAAAAACGAAGCAGCTGCTACGGGAGCGCATCATAACAGCTCCGCTCAAGTGGCCACGGGCCGTAGAGCACCCGCACTCAGCCAATGTACCGGCCAAGGACATGACCTACCGGATGCTCAAGAAGAACCCACTGGAACGGCTCGGTTCGCGCTCCTACAGCGACCTCAAAACACACCCTTTCTTCGACAACTTCAACTGGAAGATGCTGTATGAAAAGAGAGAGCTGTGCGACATTCCCAGCATAAAAGACATCATGAACAACGACGCCGAGAAGGATCTGAAGTCGGGGGATCCGGAGGACAAGCGCAAGCACTTGCAGATCGAGGAGATGACCGACGTGACTGCCGAAAGTCAGAAGCCTCTTCTCTGCTACGCTGCTCCCAGCTTCAAGAAATTGATGACCAAGGTACGCCCCGGCCCCATTTGGAGCTCACACAGCTTATAAGTATTCCACGGAAGCTAAGGCCCTTTTCAAGTGGCGCTGCGCCAGCCGATTCACACTGGGCACAGTCAGTAATATAAAAAGGAAATAGCTGTTGCAATAGGGCAGCTGTGCCCTGTGCCCAGTATTTTTGTTCCTGTATAAATCATGGCTGAAGCCGTCGGTGATGATGATGATGATTACGTTACGTTTTCTTGGCGCAAAGTATCAAGGCCAAAGATCACCAGTACTATGATGAGTATTATTCGAGTGGGAATATGAAGTACAGAATATATAATAAAAGGTATTTAAAATTTCTGTTAAAAAAGGGCAACATTATAAAATTGGTGTAGAGGGAGAATTAAGGAACAATTGCCACAGCGACATGAATTTCTACGCGTGCCCCATTGCCACCGTCCTTGCGGTAGGAAGGAGAGACCGTATCAGGATCAAGCGTGCGATGATTGCTGGGCGCACGGATTATATGCAAATACTTTAAAAAATCTACATCTGAGAGGTACTTAAAACACGGTTAACAGGAAAAAAATGGCTCGTCTGATAGAAACAGCAATGGGTGTTGAGGTATCATGCGTGTGTACAATTCTAAAAAATGACGTTTTCTTTGTGGTTCAAGTAGTTTGCATTCCACTAGTACGTGAATGACTGATAACGACCCTCCACACCTCGAGCAGCGTGGCTGTTCTGTTCCTTTCAATAGGTACGCATGTGTAGCATGAGTATGGTCTATGCGCAGTCTACATAGAGTAACCTCTGTGATTCTGTCCCGTTTCTCAGGGATCGATGCTAAAATCTGCACTGCAATTCGAAAATCAGTGAATATCACTGACTTTTGGACATTGCTCTGAATTATATATTCTACAGCCATTACAAGGCTGTGTGTTTCAGCAGTGAATATTGACGTAACTTTAGGCATAGTCTTTGGCGTGGAAAAGTTTGTACCATGTGCAGCACATGATACTGCACCAGCTGACTTGGAGAAATCAGTGTAGAACTCGGATGCCCTGTACTTGTTCTGTAAAAGCAAAAAATGCTGCATAATTCCATCGGAGCGGTTGTTTTGTCAATTTTCTTAAAAGACAAATCACAAGAAATAGGGCAGAGATCTCACGGAGGAACAAAGTATGCAAAGCTGGTTTTCTGGGTGTCAGCAAAGGATATTCCCAGGCCTGTGGCCAGTGCCCTCGCACAAGAAATGGCTCAGCCATGGCAGGTCGCTTTTCAAAAAGCTTGATTGCCTGGTTGCCTAGAGTGCTGTTGGGGTTTTCAGTCAAGGATGACCCTTTAAAGCATAATTCAGCCCAGGGTACTTCCGCTGCGTCTCAAGAAACCACTGATTGGCTTCCACCATCATCACGAGCCTATCTACGCCCACTGCAGGGCAAAGGCCTCTCCCATTATTCTCCAATTACCTCGGTCCTGTGCCAACTGTGACCATGTGACCAATTTATCCCCGCAAACTTCTTGATCTCATCTGCCCATCTAACTTTCTGCCGCCCCTGCAACGCTCGCCTTCTCTAGGGATCCACTCTGTTACCCTTAATGACCACCGGTTATCTTGCCTTCGCATTACATGCCTGCCCACGTCCATTTCTTCTTCTTAATTTCTACTAACACGTCTTTAACACCAGTTTGCTCCCTGATCCACTCCGCTCTCTTCTTGTCCCTTAATGTTACACCTATCATTTTCCGCTAAATTGCCCGCTGAGTCGTTCTCAATTTAAGTTGAACCCTCTTAGTGAGCCTCCAAGTTTCTGCCCCGTAGGTGAGTACCGGTAAGATGCAGCTGTCATACACTTTCTTCTTCAGCGACAATGGTAGGCTGCTATTCATTATCTGAGAATGCCTGCCATATGCACCCCACCCCATTCTTATCCTTGTAAATATCTCTGCCTCATGGTTGGGATCGGGGGTCACAACTTGGCCTAAGTAGATATATTCGCTTACCACTTCCACTGCCTCGCCACCTCTCTCAAACCGCTGTGCTGTGCCGAGGTTATTGATCAATACTTTAGTTTTCTGCATATTAATTTTCAGGCCCACGGTTCTACTCTGTTCGCCCAGTGCGGAAAGCATGCTTTGCAATTCGTCCCCCGAGTTACTTAGCAAGGCAACGTCGTCAGCAAATCTGAGGTTACTGAGTTATTCTCCATTAACCCTTACTCCCACCTGTTCCCAATCCAATGTTCTGAATACTTCTTGTAAACATGCTGTGAATAACATTGGAGAGATTGTGTCTCCTTGTCTGACACCCTTCCTTATAGGTATTTTACTGCTCTCCCTATGGAGGGTGATGGTAGGTGGCTTCCACATACAGGCTTAAAACAGGGCTTGTCCTGAAAGCGCCGGTAGCCAGACGAAGGCCAAGCTGGTAGGCAGGGTATAACATCTTTAGTGCTGTTTTTGCAGCGGATTGATAAACAAGGCGCCCGTAGTCGATTTTGAACCTCATCAAGGCTATATGAATAAGGCCAATAGGCACTTCGTGTCAGCACCCCATAAATGGTGTGAGAAGACTTTCAGTAATCGCTGACTGCATCCAAGACATTTCACTCGTAGGGGCGCTTGAGGTGTGCAATGAACGAAAGTTTGTCATCAAGCACAACCCGGGAAACTTGTGCTCCTTCTTACTGCTATGGGGGCTTCATTGTGTTTAATAGCGGGAACCGGCAAATACCAACGCTGCCTAGAGAAGACGACACACGTGCTTTTTTCTGGTTTAAAAATAGAAGCCATTCTCATCTGCCCATTTTCTAAGTTTGTTAGCAGCTAGTTGGATTTGGCTCTCACAAATAGACATATTACATGATTTAAAGGCAATGCGCACATCATCAAAATATAGTGAGTAACGAATGGAGCGAGGCAGTGCAGTTCCTAAGGAATTCATCTTAACAATAAAAAGAGTTCAGCTAAGCACACAGCCCTGCGGCACTCCATTTTCTTGGACGAACGACTTCGAGAGGGCGTTTCCAACCCTAACCTGAAAGGTGCGCTACGAAAGGTAATCTTTCAAACTTTTCAGCATGTTTCCACGAACGCCAAGGCGGCGCAGATCACAAAGAACACCGTAACGCCAGGCTGCTTCGTAAGCTTTATGGAGGTCAAAGAAAAGTGATAAACAATACTGCTTATGAACAAGTGCATCCCTTATGTAGGATTTATTAGCCACCAGGTGGTCTGTTGTGGATCTCCAGAGCGAAAACCCGCCTGGCGATTGTTTATAATACCATGGTACTCAAGAAAATAGATAAGGCCACGGTTAATCATTTTTTCTATGACCTTGCATAAGCAACTGGTTAAAGCAACCGGTCTAAAACTGGTTGCAAGTTCTGTATCTTTCCCCTTCTTTTAGAATCGGCACCACAATAGCTTCTTTCCACACTTTTGGAAACTGCCCTGATGCCAGATCTTGTTAAAACAACAGTAAGAGTCGCTTCTAGCGTGTCCTCGTACAGGTGCTTAATCATGGTAGATTTTATTCGGCCTCGACCTGTGATGATTTACCACAAGTGGTGAGGGGTAACTTTAAGCTCCTGCATAGTGAAGGGGGGCAATACACCCTACCGTCGGACTGCCTGTGTCACGTACGATATTTTGTTCCTCTGGATTTTTGTTGTCCAGAAGTTATTTAAATAGTGAGCTGAACTTGATATATACTCAAAATGCTTGCTTAGAGGCATTTCGCTTGGTCTTGTAAAGTGTCTCCACTTGTGCTGATCAAAGGGTGTGTAAGAGTGTTGCTTTCCTCGGAGAGCTTTAATTCTTCTGCCAGTCTTTTCGCGTGTCGTATAGATGTGATTGAGGACACAAAACGATTCCCAGCTTTCCTCTCTTTTCGCAATACGCCGAATCCGTCTGCCATTGGCCTTTGCTCGCATGAAAAGTAACAGGTTTTCGGTCGTCGGGTACCTACGCAAGGCACCCCACGCCTTATTTTGTTCCTTACGGGCCTGCCTACAATCGTCATTCCACCAAGGTTTTGGCTTAGTAACCCTACTAGAAGAAGTCTGGGGAATGGAATTTAGCGCAGCTTCAATTATATTGGGTGGTCAGAGTGTCTGCAGCTTCATCAATACCAAGGTGGTCGATAAATGTATAGTGAGAGAGTTCTTTGAATTTTTTTCATTCTGCGGCCTCCTCTTTGAGCTTTTGTTTATTGTTTATTGACTAAAAGCTTAAGGCTGACTGGCAAGTGGTCACTCCCGTACAGGTTATAATGACCGTCCACTGAAGTGCTGGAAACGGAACTGGAGAGGCTATGGCGAGATCTATGCAGGAGTATGTGGCATGTGTTGTGTTATAATATGTTGGGTCTTTCTTGTTAAGTATGCAGGCTCCAGATAGCACAAACTTTTCTAAAAGGCGTCCTCGGACATCACTGCGTGCAGTCCCCCCAGATTTGGGTGGTGAGCATTATAGTCCCCAACTAGCAGATACGTTCTGTGGTGGCTGATCAACTGATGTTTCAAAACTCCTACTGTGGTCTGAGGTATGTGCAATGAGGCATACTGTTACCAGTTTATTAAAGATAATGGCTGGTATGGCTACAGCCTCTAAACTGGTCTGTAGCGGTAAGAACTGGATGGAACTGACTTTAACACGATAATGGCAACTCCTCCAGAGGGGTGGCATGCAACCATCCCTGTCTTTCCTAAATACAGAGTAGTTCTTTAAAAAGTTTGTTTGGGTTCGGGCCCTCAGGTGTGTCTCTTGATAATACTTATTTGGTGTTGTGACACCATTCATAGATATCATCAAGCTTTCAAGATGCCTCGGAAGTTCCATTGACTACATTATCAGCTATCAGTCTTATGATAATAAAAGGATTAAGGAACTGTCGTGCTGTCACCCTCTAACCTCAAGTACACTTCCGCAGGGAGTTGGTGACCCTAGGTAGCTTCACTTTTGTGCGGTCAAGAGAAGTGCCGCGCCCTCTCAGCCTATTGCGCACCGGAGAGCTTGGCGTTGTGTCCATGGCTTCTTGCGAAGCCTCGACAGCAGGGCTAGGCTGGCTGGTTGAGGCAGTGTGCCTCTCAGCTGAAACCGGCGCTGCAGTGCCAGCAAGGGGCCTAGCATTCGCAGACAGCCCTTGACGCTTCCTTTGTGGCATGTGCAGTGGCCTTAGCCACCGGCACTGAGGGGGCTTGGGGTGTCCCTTGGGGCATCGCTGGGAGGTTTCCAAGGGGAACTCTAACCGAGTGTAGCGCCGCCCCCCTTCGCGCTACATCGGCAAAGCTAGTGTGTGTTAAGAACAGACTCTGTCGTGCTTCCCGAAAAGTTATGTTTTCCTTATACTTCAGAACAATTATTTACTTTTCTTTCTTCCATTGAGGGCACGATCGCGAGTACGCGGCGTGCTCTCCTTTGCAGTTTACACAGTGAAGTGGAGCTTCACAGGTGTCAGACGAGTGGTCGGGAAGGCTACACTTTGGACATGCTGCCTTGCCTCGGCAGCTTAACAAACCATGGCCAAATCTTTGGCAGTTATAGCACCATCGGGGGTTTGGAATATACGAACGGACAGGGATCTTAACGTAGCCTGCCTTGACAGACTCGGGCAGTACACTGGTCGAGAATGTGAGGATTACATGCTTGGTCGGAATTTCCTTCCCATCTCTACGTATTTTGATTCGTTGAACATTCACAACATTCTGGCCCTCGAACTCTTCCAGGAGCTCTTGCTCAGACAAGTTCAGAAAGTCATCATAAGAGATAACACCTCTGGTAGTGCTCATGGATCGGTGGGGAGTGATGCTCACAGGGGTGTCACCAACAGTGGTTATTTTAATCAACTTGGCACACTGATCTGCGTCTTTGACTTTTAGGATAAGGTCACTGCTTCCCAACTTGCTAACTTTATAGCCACTTCCAAGCTTATTCGTAAGAACTTTGGCTACCAAAAATGGTGACAGAAGTCTCATTAACAAGTTCTTTTTCACGGTGCATGACGTGGAACTTGCGGAAAATTTCTGACTTTTTTGGAGTGAAAAACTTCTGGTCTGCTTCGTTGGGCCCCCGTTTTGGAGGACGATCATGGGATGTAGAGTATCTTGTTGCCATAACAAGCGAAATCAGTTCAGTAGCTGTGCTGCCCGGCCACCACCGAGCCCAACCTGGGACGCACTAGATTCGCGTTAGCCATACACAGCTGCTATAACCCTGTTTAAGTACTCAAGGTTGATTCCTACCCAGGGTTAACCCTTACCGCCTGTAAAAGTGTGGAAATCAAGAAAAGAGATGACAGGACAGGGGTAGCAAAGAAGACAGGAAGGTAAAAGAGCTCAGAGGGAGGCAGGAAAAGGCAACTGGCTGATTCCCCCCGGGCGGTTCAGACCGGGGGCACCGTGTGAGAGAAGCTGGGGCCAAAGTGGCGTGTTGCCGCTACTCGGGGGGCTGTGAAGGTCCAAAACAACCGCGGCTTTGGCTCAGCCACCAGGATGCGGACACGGCTCAGCCACACACAGCCTGCGCGTGGGTGGGTCCAACCCACATGGGCTCGAGGTCCGCGGTGTCGCCACTGCCGTCACCTTGAATATACGAGGTATCAAGCAGGCTCTTTACACTGGGGCATCCACAGGGGGTGTGACTGCTGACTTCCATCTTGGGTCGGAGGTGTGTAGAGGCTGCTGAAAAGCTTATTTATGGTTAAGATTGGTGGGGAGAGCAATGACTATTCATATCGGTTATTTCGCACATATTCTTTCTTACTGTACATGGGTTTACCGTTGCGTTTTTTTCTATATACCTCTCGTATCAGTTGCCCCTTACCGGTGTCCTTAGAAAAAAATGTATACGCCCAGGTGGCTTGTGTTTATGGTTTGAGCAGAACAGCATAGTCATACAATGGTATACTTTTCATTGAATATACAGTATGGAGGGAAGAGAACAAGCAATAATTAAGACGCAGCCACAGGATCATGCTAATTCTTATACTGGGGAAATACCAGATAACGTCAAGGTTAAGCAGAGTTTAGTATTGGGCGAGTTGGTGATTCATCTAGCTTGCCACCTCAATGTACACACACGTGCTGAGTGCGGGGGGGAGGGGGGGGGGGCTGATATTGGGGTCTGTTTTGAATGTCATGTTTCCTGCACATTTGATATAGATTACCTATCGGGTCGAATGTTTCATCGTAGGTGTGTGCCTGCGTGCGTATAAATTTGTCTTGTTTCTGTTATAAAAGTTCGGTTGGACGTCAGCGCTCGTCCTGTGTGCCTCAGCTTAAGTCTTTGTTTCTGTTGCGCTGTTTTGTTAAGGTCAAGGTTAGTTCATTGACTCTTTGTGGGGAAAACAACTGGCAGTTCTTACGGCCATCTACTCTGATATCCTTATCTGGTGAGAGTAAGATACGCGATAAAAACGTTAGGGCTTCTTTTTGGGGGTAACACGTAGCCTAGAAGTATCAAGTCAGTAGTTAATAAGCCTTGCCTTTGTAGGTGAGGGGGCGCAAGGCATCGATCACTGTACCTGAGTCGTTTATGGAGAGCACCGAGCAGACTTCAACGGCCATTGACTACCAGGCAAACTCTCCGCTGACCATGAGCAGAAGTGGAGCCTTGAGCAGTGAGTGCAACTGATGTATCTTCTAACTTCCTTGGTCGCATTTTTTTCTCCTTATGAGCGTACTAAGATGGTAGTGCATAAGCTACGCCGCCCTGGTGCCCGCCAATTCATATTTATTGAAATCGCGGCAGCAACTTTGCAAAGAGACTGGCGTATTGAAATTCGGGTGATTTTGCTGAAATGTTTTTAAGCTGACATTTGGTGAGTACTACGGAGATAAAGGTAGTCTTGAATAATTTATGGTTTTCAACAATGACTCTGGCGTTACGTAGGGACAGTTTAGTACTGTTAACATTTTACAGATGTTGCGATACTGTAACCACACTTAAGTGATGTGCAGTGGCATCTACCTGCAACTAAGTAAAGCTGTAGACTGGGCTAGTTGGTAATTCATAGTGATCAAATGTAGCGCAGCAGAAACACACGGGACGGAAAGAACCTACCTGCAAATACACCAAATACCTGTCTTTAAGCTCTAAACCTCCTGTAAAGTGGAAAAAAGGATGCAACACTAAGCGTACCTGATCAATAATTTCAGGTTTGTCCGACCGTGTCATAGACGATGAGGCGGCAGAAAGCAACCAGCTAGTTGACTTATGTGGGGCTTTAGCCACCGATACACCAGGGAGAAATTGACTAATTGCCCTAAAAGACCCACCACCTGTAAAAAAAAAAACAATTTTTGCTTTGTGACGAGTGACAATTGACCAACGCAGGACTTTTTTTATCGCCGATCCCGAGACGGGAACCCCAGAGGCACTGCTTCCTCATTTCACCTAGGAAATTGAAGGATCAATACACTTAGAAACAAGATCTTGCTTGTACATCATATTTATGTCATGCCCATAAGTTTGCTAATCAAAGAACATGGATTTATAACGTAGAAAGTTAAGGCTGAATTGATCTCGTTATCGAAAGTGGGATGCGCACGACATTTTTTCCTCAGGGGATGTGAATTTTCGCAGTGATTCTTTTGTACTGAAAGTGTCACCAACTATCGTTTAAGGCAAAATATCATTTTGCAATCTACATGCGCGATTCCGTTACCTCATTTTGTAGTACACTGTGTGATTAACAGAGTGCAAGTTTAATGCTGTATTCGGTATGCCATGTTTGACGTGCTTAACGAAAATTATTGCAACTTTCTTCGTAGTGTTTTTTCCTAATACCATGCAATTGTTTTCCGGCCTAGTCAAGCTGTTGAGCCCGCTTTATAGCCCTTCAACCCCTCCAAATACATTTCGGGGAACGAATCGATATTGATATTGATTCAATACAACGCAACAACAGTCACCCATGGACCGCTGGCATACCATGTCGTAAAAAAATAACACAAATTATAAAGAGCGGGATGCCGAAGCACTGTTCAACCCAGAAGCAAGGACGAAGAATATAGCGCAGGCTCCACAGCTCATTTGGAGCATGTACAAGGAAAGCACTGCTGGAAACGCAGAAGTAAGAACTTCAACTGAAAAGTCTTTTGAAAACGTACTTGTGCAAAAATGTCAGGATAAGAACTGTGCCAAGCAGAATCAAACCATTTTGTTTAAGACACCCTGACGTCGGTCGTCTGTGCACTGGAGTAAGGCGAAGACGTGGGGGGGTGGGGGGGGGGGGGGGAGGGGGAGAGAGATCACGCACAATTTTACACAGGAAAACGGCACGTCTCACAAAACAGTTGCTATATTTGTTGATAGAAACACGTTCTCTACATGCGAACGTCGTGCTGATGCGAAGTTCGTGCTGATGCGAACTACATGCGAACTTCGTGCTGATAGAAACACGTTCTCTACATGCGAACTTCGGAACTCTATAAAGGAAAGGATTATCTAAGGTACGGCTGTAATTTTGAGATCCAATCGATTCTATAGGCATGGGCGTAACACGTGTCCTGCAAGAACGAATTATAATTTAGTACTAACTTCGGCAAATTACTCCAATTCGAGGTACTCGCTAACTCCGGTACACTTGACAGTTATTGATCGCACGTGAAGTTGTTCAGCACAACATATGCGTGGGATACAGGTTTTGTGTCGCAAATATTTTACATCTTAAATCAGATTGCTTGGGCAGCTCTTCGGAAGAAGTGACTACATATTCAAGCATTATTATCTAATTTCCAGTCACACCGGGCAGCGCGCAAGTAAAAGCAGAGATCAGAGACTGGCAAATCGCTCTTGGTCACGTGCGTGTAAAACCAGGAAAGATTGCGTCGCTCTGTGCTTCTCTGCGTCGGTTTATGCCCTTTTTCCCGAGAAGCGAACGACATCTGAAGTATGTATAACTGACGCGCAGAATTCGTCAATTCTTAAAGGGAAAACTAGTGCACAAAACAAGCCCCCTTTCCGTCTGTCTAATCACCATCCCTCCTTTGATCCTGTTGGACACATTACTGCAATACTCGGAGAATTATACGTGTGTCATCTAACCCACGTTGTGCAAGTAGTGGTATCAAGATGCTGTACTGAATAATGGTAAGGGACTAGCCGATATGCAAGAGGAGGGGATTTGGGAACTCCCACCTCGTGGACGTGGGGCTCACGATAGGGGGGAGTAGGGTCTGGTAGACAGTCTGGTAGCGATACCCTTCGGGCTTTGACGTTAATGAAAAAAGAGACGACACACCGATAACCGATAACACACCGATAACCGATAACACCGATAAAGAAGAAAGTTTAAGACTGAAATTAAAAGAATAGCAACTACAGCGGCGACGACAACGACAACAAAGCCGACGACGACAAGTACGGCAACAATAACAATGGAAACAGCGTATATCAACAAGAACAACGACAAAACATAAAAAGCCAACAGGGACGATGAAAATAGAAAAACAATAGCAGCGGTAGCACCGAAAACAAACAATAAAATCAGCAACAATTACGATAAAGCACAAAAAACAAACGGCAATTGCAGCAGCAAAAAAAAAAAAAAAAAAAAACCCGGATACCAATACATGCTTTAAATACCGGACACCAGTGTGATGAAAATGTGGGCCTAAAATGGCCGGAGATGCAATGAGAGAATTGAAAGGAATTATATTTTTGTTGTTTAGGATTCGAACCAGGGGCATGTGGAATGCAAGTCGAACGCCCCATTTTCTGCACCGAAGCTGGTACTTGGTCACAGCTGACACAAGGCAGACCTAGTTAATGCACTGTGGCTTTCGTTTTGGAGAACATATTTACAGACATGCGCACGTACTAATGCGTACAGAATAACCAGTGCGTGCAAATTTCACAAACAAGAAATCGCGCTTATGGTAAAGCGTATAAATAGTGCTATCTAGGGCGATCGGACACGCCTCTTACTCATTTCCCAGCGATAAGACGGCGCTAACAGAACAAACACGTGAGATGGTAACATACAGGTTCATACTTATATATATTAGTAGGAAATCTGTCGCTGCAGTCGCGTGCCGTCGTGGGAGCCGCCATAGCAGCGAGCGACCTTCATTGCCTACTTGACTTGGCTAGCTACGAGGCTTGTTTTATTTCTCTTGAAGCCAAAATGAACAATGTATACACGGAGGAAAAAATTGTTTTTCTTTTTTTTCCATGAATGAACTACTTGTTTTCTTGTTCGTCCAGCATAGGGCTTCTAAATAATTCTTGGCAAATAAATTTCAAAACTACATTTTTATAGTAATTCACCACATTTAAATAATATTTTACAATAAAACTGGTCCTTTGTTAGATCCACGGGCAATTTTTCTGCCTGTTCGTGAGGGATGCCAAGGACAAGTCGCACGTGCCTCTCCGGTACGTGACGGAACGTTCGCTGAAGCGCGGCTCGCCTAGACAGTAGCGCCAGATTGACCTCGAATATAATTAGAATAAACGGTACTTCGATCGGTGCTCTCTACACTGCGATGTACTGTCGACGCCAGAAGTGATTGTAAAACATGCATAAACAGGCATAAACTTTCGTCCGTGCTATGTCTACCAACAGGTTAATAATATTTGAATAAAGTTGCAATACTTTCATCGTCGCCCTAATGAAATGTAAGTCGGTCACATTGCAACACATGATCAGTCGTAGGTGTCTCTTCGAAACTTTTTTCCACTTCGGAGCTATTGCCTTTGCTCTTTAAGATGTGTGCGACATTTCCACTTTATATTTCTTTGGAGTCATACGCATATTATTATTAGCCTCGAGTGTATTTATATGTGGTGCACTTTAAGAGTGAACTAAAATTTGTGCCACTCAGGCGTGGAATCCCGGGACACCGGCGTAACCGAGAAAGTGGACCTGATGCTCTACCGCAAGAAGAAATACAAGTTCTGGGGGTTCGGTTTCTCCATGCAGCGGGTCAAGGGAGAAGATGGCTTCTTCACTTACGTGGATGTGAGCGAATTCACTTCTTTTTTTTTTTTTTTTTTTTTGCCGGTAGCTGTAGTCATATTGCTGGTCATAACCATAGTTCCTTCACCAAGGGACACACGCACTTGAAAAGGTGGTGTCTCCGAACGACCGCGACAAGGTCGGAGGATATCCTCTCACGTGACCTCTATTCCCGCTCCACTGGCCGACACTCAGCCGCTTGATGGAAACGTTTTTATCCTGAAATAATAAAATCTCACTAGCTTCGCAGACTTTCAAAGTTGCATAGTTGAAAAAGTTGTGATCGCCGACCAAAGGTTTATTTAAAAAGGTAAAAAGGACGTGTCGGCTTCCCTACGGAAGCCTTGTTCACCAGAATTGTTTACAATGAAGGAATAAGGCTTCGGTATGGAAGCCGAAACATCGTTTTTAAGTTGTAAATAAACCTTTTGTCGGTGATCACAAGATTTATTAACCATGCAACATTTACTCGACCATACAAGATACGTACCTTAGATTTCACTTTGAAAGTTTAGGCGATTGCCTTTGCTCAGCCGAAACCTAGATTTTTGTTTTTGTGGCCCCTTTAACGTGATTTCAATTGCATGAGTAATTTGTTACGAGTTCATGAATTACGATAAAGAGAGGACAAGATGGGAATGAAGGGGGACACCGCATATTTTGCTTTTCGAACGCACACTTGTAAGGACTTACTTCAGAACCACTGGAAAATGCGGCGTGCATCTCCGTAGAGCTGCTGCCGGGAACACCATTGTATTGTAGGTAGACATACATAAATGATATAATCACGCAGTGTTAGATTGGGCGCACAAGGACAGGATAGCCGGATGAACGTCGTTAAAAGCATCAAACACAGCAAAGGCGGCAGTGCCTGGGTATACGTCATGTAATGCAACGAATATAAGACAGGCTGCTAAAAACAAAACTGTTTTTGATTATAAAAGTGCCGTTGTTCTGATTATCATAAGTAGGGACACGAAAAACAATTTAAAAACGTCTTAGATATCCCAGCTGGACTACAGCCGCACCTTGTTTCCTTGCGAACAATTTTTCTCAAACTCATCTCTTTCTGTACACAAAGAAATCTTACACAGCTGTGTATGACTCTATAGGCGCCGACTTACGAGCTATCACCTATACTGCCACGGGCCACGAAGCGGCACAGAAATAATTAATGGGAGGGGAATTTCCCTAAAAAAATGTTCGAACTTCCCGAGAGAACATCAGGAATATTTGCCAAGATTCCGCTGTCTCAAAGAGCCGTAGGCAGTTTAAGCTTACACTAGACGGTCGACTACACTGGAAAGGTAATTTACTGCTGTAGTTCGCTCTTTCCACCCTGCACGCATTAATTCAAGTCCAGAAAAAGTCTTCAGCCTGTTTAAGTTCTTGGAGTCCGACGTCTTAACACATTGCAGAAGCCCTATACGCTTCGATCTTCGCTATGGCTGCGCCGCCTGCCACCGCTTCTCCGCGGCGTCTTCGGGAGGAGCGCTGTGGGCTGATACGGGTTCATGCTATGTTTTGCGTCTCTTTCGCTTGTTTTTGCGTTTCTGCGCCTTGAACAACTTGTTGTGGTCATGTCTGTAAGAAAATAGTACGTTTAGGGCACCTAAAAACGCAGCTGTGGCTTGGGAGAATGCTCGAACGCCAACTAAAGCTATCCGAGAATGCAGTTCTGCGCGTTTCCTGACCGCTGTTACGGGCGTCGGCAACGGCAGCAGCGCATGACCACTGTGACGTCCGAGTAGGTCAGGTACAAGTGAATTCTATTGTAGACTCGCTTAAACGGAATACTGGCACAGTGAGCGGTCCGTTCCGCCTTGCAGAGCGTACAACGAATGCGGCTTCATTTCAAATATATACGTCGTAGAAAAATCTGTCTGGGGGATGTGATTATCCCACTGTATGACAACCACTTGTGCTTTTTAAAAACTATAAACCACGCAAAAATTAGGCATAGTGCAAGGCTCTGCGTCTTGAAATGTGCACCCACTCATGCCTTGTAGGGAGAACGACGGGGAGGTAATGAAGCCACGGAATATTAAATGGACTCCAAGTAGTGAAGAAACAGAATAGCTCGTACGGGACCGAAAAAAAAAAAAATCCAGTGCAGCATCGGAAATGCTAAAGACGTCCATTTAAACTTCAGCCAGGTAGGGTTCGCCAGACTCCACTAGATGGGAAATGCACTGCTATTTCGCAGCGGGGTGACGATTAACTATCTTTATGTCCAAATGCGGAACAAAATCAGGGGGAATTAATGTTCTAGTAATCACACACACAAGTTGCGCGTTCAATTACCTTTTGTTTTTCGACTTCAATGAATAGCTGATCACTCGGCGGACGCATTTGGGAAGTAAAGGGCAGCAGTTCCCAGTGCCGTGTAGCAATCCGGGCTCTAAGCTTGGATAACCTCTCGGCCTTTCTGTTAGCTTTTTTCTCTCTCTATGAAAGGTTTCGTTGGAAGAATTTGGTATATTGTACGGTCATCTGATTTAAGTTTGGGCTAGTTTCTGCATCATTTGGGCTTCCTGCATCATATGGTGGTGTTTCGAAGGAGCATTAGCGGACGCGACTTACTCGATGAGGCCGCCGAGGCGCTGCTCAGTGAAGATATATGCACAGATGATGAATGTTTGCAAGCGCTCACCTCAGAACACGACGACCCAGCATTGAATTATTTGTCGGTTGCGGATCTCAGGTATAATTTTGTATATCCACCGTACTTCTTTCGCAGAATGTTCGTGAAATTTATGCCACATTGCTTGTGCAGGGTAGGAATCAATATCCCAGGTATTAAATTAGCGAGCGTAACTGGCGTGCTGTCAGGTATGAGTGCTCCGCTAGATTATATAAGCGCACAAAACTAATTTACATCATGCTGTATAGGCACTGCATGGCCATCTGAGGAAATGCTGCTTACGGATACACTGTTAGTAATTTTCAGGGAAGTGGAATTACAATCAGCTATGCCGGCGTCGTGACATTGGTCGGTGACACACACCTGGCGCTCATGCAGACCGAATGTACCTCACTAAGTTCGCGTCAGAAGCGTTTATAGGCTCTTAAATACACCACATTTGAGAACAAACTGACTGCTCCATGTTCATATGTGTTTTGAACGCATGCAAACAATGAATCTGTCTTTAACGTGCCCCAAAAGCAGCGGTGACAGTAGAGAGCGGGCAGGAGACTCCCGCGGCTGGTTTCGAAACGGGCCGCTAGGGGGATTTCAGTGGCGCTCTTATAGGCAGATCTCGAGGATTTCCATCGCGCACTGGGCGCCGCCATTTTTTAACAGTCGATGCGCCACCATGCGGGCATTTCTAGGTGACTCCGGAGCGAGAAGACGACGCCGCAGTCACACACTGTTGCTCCGTGCCGTGCGGGGAGATCAGTCGTCCAAGCGGCATCGAAAATAGGTAGGCGACAGTGCTTTAAGGAAAACGTTCAAAGCACCCAAGAGCTGTCAGGTTTGCCCATAAATTCCTTTCCCAACCCGCTAAGCCGGCGTGCACCACCCCACCAGCGCTTTGTCCTGACGGGGTTGCCTGTGAGGCTACTTTTCGCCGTGCCAGCAGGACGCCCCACGTTTTATTCCCATTTTATGTTTATTTTCTCAATTCTGGGCAGGTTCTCGTCATTGCCTTTACTTGGCGATATACAGAAGCTACTCGTCCGGACGTCATTACGCCATTGTTGGCTGCAGCAACAATCAGCGTAAGCGCAAAGTGCTCATGCAAGAAACGTGTGTCTCTTGCATGAGCACACACCCGACCAAAGTGTCTCCATGTGGGGAGGAGTTCGGTGCACAGATATCCTGTGTTCCTTGAGTGCCACCGCAAAAGGGGCCTTAGCCGCGAATGGGTCGTCAGGCTGAATCGGAGAGACTTCGAACCTTGCAAAATTTGCGAGAGTACGTACGTTCGTACGCTGCTTTTGGAGTAGCTGTTTATTAAACATCATGCTCACCCCTTCTGTTCTCTAAAGGTATGTTCTGTTCATTTTATCGATGGGAAGGTGACCCGACAGCTATGCTGCAGCTCGGGTGTTTGCGAAAAAGTTCAGCCGAAAGCGAAATAGGAGCGTCGCGGCGGCGGAGCACACCCGGTCGTGTCGGCAAAGATGCCTCCTACGTACCCTCAGAAGTCAGTGGGTTAGCGCATTGAGCGAATGCTTCCTATCTCGCGAGCGGTAGTGCAAATTTGTAAGCATGGCTAGCTGCTGCCAGTGTGGTAGAACGCGTTGTCATTTAATACGTGCTCTCATACGTCATACGGAGTTGATTGTTAAACCTGGCACTAAAATATTCGTTGTAGCTGTGCAGGTCATACAGTTACAGGCTTATAAATATAAAATATGTTTTAACAATGTTTGCCAACGCACAACACCATTTTGTGCTGACAAAACAGAGGCAGCTTATTAAATACACCAAGATTGCACGGCCGTTTGCTTGCTTAAAAGGACTTCTGTGTTTCTGCGGCGGGTGGGAACCGCGGACAGCTATATTCCGATACCACCGGGCGTGCTCTGCCCCCGCGACGGACCTACTTCGCTTTCGGCTCAACTTTTTCGCGTACCCGAGCTGCAGCGTGAGTATCGGGTTGATTTTCGTCGGCTTCCCGTCGATGAGATGAACAGAAGATAGCTCCAGAGAACAGAAACGTGCGATGAGGATTGGGCATGCGGGTGAATGAACAGCACGTCCAAAAACAACGTACGACCGTACTTAACCTCGCAAGTTTGCTGGATTCTAATTGTATCCGATTCAACGCGCAACCCATTCGCGGCGCACTCAAGGGACGCAGGAAATTTGTGCAGTGAATAGACTCTGCACATGCGCGCACTTCTTTTGTCAGGGTGCGCTTCTTGAGCACTTTGCAATAACGCTGATTCGCTGATTGTTGGTGCAGCCGACAACGGCGTAATGACGCCCGGACGAGTAGCTTTTGTACATCGCCAGGTAAAGACAATCACGGCAACCTGCACAGAATTACGAAAATAAACACCACTCAGTGATGAAAAGTCGGGCGTCCTGCTGGCATGGCGAAACGCAGCCTCACAGGCAACCCCCGTGAGGACAAAGCGCGTGTAGATTGGTGCGCGCCGGCTTAGCGGATGGGGAACGGAATTTATAGGGCAAACCTGACGGCTCTCGGACGCTTTGAGCGTTTTCCTTAACGCACCGTTAGACCTTTTGCTGCCGATATACCGAATAAATGACACTTACCGATTTTCGATGCCGCTTGGATGTTTGGTATCCACGCACGGCACGGAGAAACAGCGTGGGACTGCGGCGTCGTCTGCTCGCCCCGCAGTACCCAGGATATGCCCTCACGATGGCGCACCGGTCGCCGGAACATGGTCGGCCCGGCAGAATTCTGGCCATTCCTGAAAGAGGAGGAGGTGGCAGTGGCTTTGCGAAGAGCGCTGTCGGTCCTTTCTTTTCCCAGGTGGTGACTAAGGGAACTCCGGCTGACCTGTCCAAGGTGCTACCTCTGGACTTCATCCTGCACGTAAACGGCATTCCCGTAGCAGGCGCCACTCTTCCTCGGATCAAGAAGATGATCACCGCCGCTGGTGACCAGATGGTGCTGTCGGTGATGGCCGTAAGCCCGTACCGACTGCTGACCAGCCGCCGCGACATGCTGAGCATCATGCGTGGTTTGACCCGGGAGACCGCCGTCATCAACGCGCCAGCCCTCGGATGCTTCGGCGCCAAGCCGTATGGCGTTGGCATCATCGACGTCGATGTGTCCGACGACAAGTACAAGACCGGGGTCAAGTGCTTCGTGATTCTGGTAAACCCTAGCAGAAGCCGGCTTTGTTTTCAGCCTTCCTGATGGTTAACTACTTTAAACAACAACAACCACAACAAGGGTAGCAGCAGCTGCAACAACAACAACAACCACAAAAAAATTAACTCTGACAACAAGAACCGCTACCACAACAACACCACCACCCACCGCAGTGGCGCAGTGGCTAAGGCGTTGTTTGGCTGAGCCGACCCCGAAAACAGTGGCTGGTTTTCTCATCGTCGCGAAAAGAAAAAACGCATGTGTGTCAATGTTTTCGTGCAGGGCAAGGTCCCGAGGTGGTAAAAACTAATTGGAAGCCCTCCCCTACGGCGCGTACCTCGTAGACCAGGCGTAGCTTCGACGCGTGAAACCCCACAATCAAATCAACAACTACATAATGCCTCGATGGGAAACCCAACCACCACGGTATAGTGGAATATTGGACTTAATTGTACTATGTTCAGTGACGAACCATGACAAAAATCTCCGGCTATACTCGAACCTCTGAACTTATGGCTTTGGAACGTGAAGAAAATACCTCGTTGTGAACAAAAGCTGGACTGTAGAACTGACGTTCCTGATTTGTCACATAACGGCTCAGCGTTTCGCTTAGCTTGTAGTTATCGGCATCAATAGGCAGCTGTGATCAACCATTTGTACCAGGATTCTGTCGTATGACGGTCGAATGGCAGATCGGAGATATAAAGTTTTTCTGTTTCGAACGAAAAATAGGACATCCCTGCTTACACGGCTTAACGAACACGTACTAGAAGTACACATACGCGTCCGTGATAGTGTGAAAGTTTCGAGCGATAGCTTGTTTAGAAATCGTGGTATTGGGTTAAACCAGGTACTCCCGGCAGCGGCGGCCACTTTTATGAGAGGCGAAAAGCGAAACGCCCGTGTGCTCGAGATTTCGGTGCACGTTACAGATTCCCAGCTGGTCTGAATTAACCCAGAGCCCTCCACTACGGCGTACCTCATCGCCTGTGTAGCGTCGGCACGTTAAACCTCACAATCAATCAATCAATCATCAATCAATCAATCAATCAATCAATCAATCAATCAATCAATCAATCGTCATACGGCTTGAACGCCCATCGCAGTTGCAATGTGTTTCGGTTCTCTCAGTACGCAGACGTGGCCAGCGCCAGCGACAAAAAGATCTTTCCGGGCGACGTGCTGGTGGAGATCAACGGGGCCTCGGTGGAAGGCATGTCCAGGTCTCAGGTGGACCGCTTGCTCAACTGCGGAAAGCCTGCGATCTCGCTCTCCGTGGTACCACTCTCTCCGATGCGCAAGAAGCGCCTAATCATCTCCAGGTACCAGGAGACATTGATGACGGACACCAGGGTGCCCTCCAGGTCCACGGCAGCCGACATCGACTGAGAGCCAGTGCCCACCGTTCCTACAGTACAATGGACAATCTCAAAGATTTCTCGTCGCTAAAACCACCGCGTGTGCGGGCTGATGTTGATGCGATATGTGTATAGAAGTCTATAAATAGTTTTGGTGAAACTGAAGTGTAGACCGAACGGAAACGCGTTTTTGATCTCAGCATTTTACGCACAAGGCGCTTTTTGTACTTCCTGCCATTCGTGTACAGCTGGCAGTTTGAAGATTTTTTGTTGTACTAGCTAAAAGCGCGTATGCGGGTTCATGTTTTTGCGGTATCTGTATAGAATTGTATAGATAGCTCTAATGAAACGTTTGTGCAGACAGAGTGGAAAGGGGTTTTCAATCTGAGCAGTCTACGCACAAGCCACCGCGTTTGTCCTTCCCTTATTTCTGTATTGCTGACAATTCCTCGACAACTTTGAGGATTTTTTGCATTGCCCACCAAAGCCGCGTAGGCGGGTTCACGTTGATGCGATATGTGTATAGAATACTAGAAAAAGCTTTATTGATAACTGAAGAACAAACCGAGCTGAAACATGTTTTCAATCTCAAAGGGGTTACGCACACGTGATCTACCATTGCGTTTGCGTGACTTACGTTGTCGTGCGTTATAGTGTTGTGCCTTTTCGGACACTTGGGATAAGAACTCACCTTGTGAATCAAACAGGCGCGGGGTCTTTGTTGTGAATGCGAGCCTGTGAGTAGACCTACTGACGCATGTGCGCGCGGCGGCGTTCGAAACGTCAGAATCATCGGACTGAACTATGCAACTTGTTTTTGCTCTTGCGAAGCTCACGGGATGAAAAGTGTGATAGAATCGGTCCGACCGCACAACGCTATGCTGCGGGGGAATTCATGTGTGAGGAGAAAGGTTTTCGCTTTCGCTACAGCGGTGTATAGTACAGCATTGTTTGGTAAAATGAAGTCTCGAAGTTCGGCACCTTTTGTTGTGTATTTGAGTTTTTAAGCGTTGTCCCGTTAATCGTGGCACGAACTTCTTCACGTGAAAACAAAAACAGTCTTAAAATATTTCTTGTTGTCAGTCGCATGTGTGCGTGCTTTCACTTTCGCCTACTCCTCTTGTGCACTTCAAAATTTAAAGCAAGACCAGTAATGTTTGCAGGCACGTATAAATGTGTTTTCCAGCATCTTTGCGCATATCGACATTCTTTAGGCCCATTACCTTGTGTCAAGTTTGGAACAGTCAACGCACGAAAGTGTGTTTTGTCATTGGACTGACCCAAGTGATATCAGTAGTCTTATATGAGAGATTCTTCCCATGCGCGATGTCACAACGCCAAAGTCTTCTGGAATGGTTAGTCTCACTAATTACTACAGAATGAAGCCCATGGGTTGGTGTGCTAGGAGGGGTGAATGTATTGCGACTGGCTAAATAGAGGAAAGCTGAGTTACGCTTTCATTTTGAGAGTGAAGAGCATCTGTGTTCGGATTCTCAATTTCATGCGGAATAAGCTGCATAACAAGGCCAAGCTTTGCCGTTTTTCACCCCACTCGCATTTTTCCTGTTTCTCCGCCCCACGTGCTGAGAGAAACACATGCGCGTTTCACTTATTAATCCAAGGTCCCAGGCAGCACAGGACTGTTCGGCCTAAATCAAGCCGGTGTGCTTTGGCGGTGATTTTCTGTACGGCCTTATTCCGGCAGCCGTGTTCGGTCCGTGTCCAAAGGTCGGCCTTTTGGCCGTATACGGCCGTACTCCCATGGCTCCAACGGCCATGGTCGGTCGGCCAGTTGACCGGCTGACGTTCAGACGTTCATGGTGTGTAGAGTTGTGTTGTAGTATGTCTGGGTTTATAGTCGTCGCCAAGGGCGTGCGTCGTTGGTGTTGAGAGATGGATGACGAGGAGGGTAGACGAGGCGATTTCGACGGTAGTGGTACAAGATGTCTGTGTAACGTTTCGGGACTGGGAGGTGATGGAGGAATTCCGGTGGGTCTTCTCTGCCTTCGGGAATGCCCGGGTAGTTAATTCGCGGGCAGCGGCATATGCCGCCTCATTCCCTGGAAGGTTAAGTTAATAATTTGCTTTAAGCTAGCGGTCCCACTTTACGATATATAGAATAGCGCTTGGATATACTTTTCCCTTTCTATTCCAGTTTTCGGGTGATAGATATTACGAAAAAATTTCAACCTGAGGTTTGGTCTGTGATCTTTCACGTCTTACCATAAAAGTTTACATTTATTTTCGCTCATGCTAAGTTGACAGTGCCAATTACCTAATACGAATCGCACTGCCCTATTCTGTATGTTTTCGAGCGTATCAACCAGCTATTTGGTGTAGGGATTCCCGAAAACACATGCGTACTCCAACATCGAGCGCGCATGAGCGAAATACAGTTGTTCTTTTAAGGTAGGTGGAAATTCGCTGAAATTTTATCTGATCAGAAAGGCAAAAAACACGTGCAGCCGTAACTTTTGTGTTGTGAACGTGCCTATTTAATCCATAACCTCTCGTCAAATACACTCCTAGTTATTTATATTCCCCGGCCGTCCCTAAAGCAGTGTAATTTACGATATACGTATTCAATAGGAATGAAGATTTTCTAGTAAAGATGACGTTAACACATTTTTAACATTCAACGACTTTTCTGAATCAGCACCCCAGGATGTTATTAAATTCGAATCATGCTGCAGGTATTCGGAATCACGTTCATTCGCTATAGTCCTTTAGACAGTCATTCCCGAACATTTCGAAGAAAGATTTGGGGCCAGCAGTAATAACATTTATATATAACAGAAAAAAAGAGGGCCCGCAACTGAGCTTTGGGGAATTCCTGAGGTCACGGGAACATATCCGGACAAACAACCATTGAGAGCGACCGACTGCTGTCTTAGAGATACTGAGCTATCCATGCAATACCGATACATTCAGTTTATAGCCCACAATGTACTAGCAAGAAGGTGATATGAAACACCGTCAAATGCTTTTTTGCAGTCCAAGAAAATACAGTCAACTACTTTAAGCTTATCAACTGGTAGAGACAAATCGTGCGTGAACCAACAAGCTGCGTTGAGCAAGAAAAACCTGACGAAATCCGTGTTTGCTAGGATGCTGGCGAATGTTTAACCAAATGAGTCATATCCCAAGTGTAGGTATACGCTCACCTTCAAACACCGCGACTAAATTGACAAGGCCCTGTTATCGCAAATTTAAAGGGGTCCTGAAATACCTTCCGCCGATGCGTGGATGTACATGTAACCAAATAAAGCAATGTATAGCAATCTCCTCCCGCAAGAATTTTGTTGAAGAGATGAGTATTAGCTGAGAAATCGTAAATCAAAAACCGCGCATTATCGTTGCGCCGCGTTTCCTCCTCCTTTCAACTTACTCTCCGCTGTTGACGGCGAGAGAGCCTTCCCTCCCATGATGCTGCGCTCCTCGGCGGTGACGTACTTGCGCTATTGCGCTGCTCACACAGCCGTCTGCTACGGGCAAGCTTTGTTGACACCATGAATCCCGCACTCCGCTCAAGGCTGGAAAAGCGAACGAAAAATCTGGCCCCATGTGTGCGGTGGCCATGGCCTTGCCCTTTCGCGGTGTACGTTGCTGCAGAACTTTGCTATCGGCGGCACGCGACTTTTTATCGGCGGCGAACTCGCAGCCGCACGGGGAGGATCCTGCGCTCGCTCCATTGGATGCACAGCGCACTGTTTATCCAAAAAGCGCCGTATCAGATGTGGCCCCGCTGGTGCCGGGTCTTATTTTGTGGCGGTGGTAATACCTGCCGGCGGCATGTGAAAAAGACATTTTAAACCGATACAGAACCCGTGCACAAAACGCCAGTTCAGCTTGGGGCGACACGTGGTGGAGAGCGGCAACGTTGGCAAAACATGCTCAGCCACGGCTCTGAGCTTCCTCGCGCTGGAGCGAGCACCATTTCTTTGACAATATCAAACATCGGTTGCCCTGGCAACAAGGCACAAACCGCTCTAGAAGTCAGTTACGGCTGCGTGATCCCGGTTCAGCTTGGGGCCCCACCTCGCGGAATATGGGCACTGCAGGCATACTACTCACTCCCATTTGGAAGTGCGAGATGCGTTTGGCATTACAGGAGGCGATGGTGTGTGTGTTGTGGACGCCTTTGTTTCGCGATGAAATGCGACGTTGTGCTTCTGCGGGTGGATAGTGCTTCCAATGGTCTGGATTATATTTCTCAAGCGGCGTACGACTCAACCAACTCAACCTCGCATGGGGTATGTGCAGTGTGCGTGGCTAAAAGCCATCTCGGCTTGTGCGCCAGAGTTAAGTGACTTGCTGTTCGTCCCCGCAAACCGCGCGCGAGGTGAGTGCCGAATTTACGAGGGGCGGAGGAGGCAACCCATCGTCTGTCAATCACGGTTCGGACTTGCAACGCATGTTGTGACGTTGTGTTCGTTCGAAACGCATCTCTGGATTGTTTGGAAGTTGAATAAAATGTATGCGTCAAACCCGGGCATTCGGCTCAGGGCGTTCTCTGCGATTGCAAGAAAGAAGTGCCACGGGGCTTCAACGCTTTCTTTATGGAACGTACTCAAGTAAGAGAATATCCATGTCGTGTTGTGGTCGTGTTGCATTCAGTACCAACGGTTAGGCGTTTGTTTACACTTGTTTTGTTTGTATATTCTCATAGTAAAATCCATAGTTCCAAAATTAGCGGTAAAATGTCTGTTTTTTGCGACAAGCCCACCGACTCTATCGGTGGGCTTTTCTCTGCTGGATATAAAAGCAAGAACAGCACATGTATTATTAAGCAAGTGTGAACTCCCTGTTCTGCTTGCATGGTTTTCTTACTCAATTCATTTGTGTTCCAAGTGTAACTTCTATGTATTGACTGTTTGTGTTGATTGCTGCGCGCTCCGCCGATTCACATTGCCACGCGTAGCTGCTCCCTGGCCACACGGTGACACCCTTATTTTAGGGTGTTAAGCAACCTTACACCCTTTTTAGGGTGTCCACACGAACACCCTTTTTTCATTTATACACCTTTTTTTCGTCAAAACACGTTTTAAAGTTGTTCGCCATGGGACAAGATTCTTACACCCTTTTCGGCCAAAAAGGGTACAAGAAAGTTTAGTGTGTAGTGAGGCCTTTTGTCTTAGCTTGTAGATAACCTCAGACTAAGAAAAAAGAACATTACTTTGTATCCTGAAAGTGTACGAAAATTGTCCAGCGCCATCATTTTGACGCCGTTCTAAGGATGTACGCTGGACGGACAAACGGACCTCGATTGGACTGGCTGAGGATAAGATCTGGACAACCTGAGGATGCTGAAATGTCCAGAGTCGGACATCCTGAGGATTTACGCAGGTTTGTTTTGCGTTATCTGGGTTGCGGCCTAATAATGATGCCATGTTTCTCCGTACTTTGTCGCCGCCTCCGCTACAACCACTTGTTGCCGTTTTACCATGTTTGTCACAGTCGTAATCTGCGCTCGTGGGCTTTGGCATTACAAATTATTGTGACAACATAAAGAGAATGTGGTTACCTTTCGCTTTGAGCGAGGACTGAGAGAGAGTCATGCAAGGGCTTTTGTTGCCAAGATCAGGTTACTCTTTGTAAGGCATGGTGAATACCGAATAGGGGCCCGTCTGTGATACACTTACCAAATCTGCAGAAATACACTCCTACCAAATCTGAAGGACTAGAAATACATACACAGACAAGTGTACAGGGCAACGCGCAACAAACGAGTTTATTGGAAATAAAAAAAAGAGTGGAAATTGCAAAAAAAAAGAGAAAGAAACCATCACATTCTTTATCGAGATTGCATTAAGATTAACATGGTCCCGGGGCTTCTCAACACAAAAAACTTGATTCCTATTTAAGGAGCCACTTTAATGCCATTTAACTATTAGGTGCACATGGTTAACCTTTTCTTTGTGCACCATTCATGTCTTAATTTTTAATCCGGGGCAAGCTAAACAGGTTTACACTTTGTCCCATGCACTGTGATCTTGTGGCGCGTAAAACTGGCCCATTCAATAGTAATAATGTTGCTTAGCACAGTGGCAGGCAGATAAGTTGAAGGCGACACTTCACCTGTGTTTTTTGGTGTATGCAAACTTTGCAGTCAGTAACAAAATCAAAGCCTATTTCATCAATGGAGAAAGATGGTTTAGGCACGTAGCTTTCTTGCACAAAATTGCAAAGCACCCAGGTTTGATTCCTATGATGGGAAACGCTTTCTTTTGATGCACTTGATGGGCCTTTGTGGAAACCCATCATCGTGTGCCCTCCAATTGTGTGAAGTTGGTTTTCCTGCAGTACGTTTTCACATACGCTCGTCATTGGCGAGGCAAAGAAAGCTCCACCTTAAAGGGACACTGAAGTGAATTTGTCAAGCTCCCGTTTTTGCTTGCACTGCGTAGACTGGCTCAAATTAGCACACTTTTCATCGTTTATCCGGTTGACAAATCGGTAATTATTTTACAAAGCGCGAAAGAAGAAAAACTACCATGCGCGGTTTGCGGCGGCCGCACCAACTAAGGCTGTGACGTTGAGAGGAGGGGCGCCGTGATTGGACGATGCCCAAGGTTAGCAATCAAACAAGTTTCGGTTTCGGTTCTGTAAAACATAACCAATGGCGTTGTTGGATGGGCATTCTCAATATCTCAGTAATCATCGTACCGCGCTTCTGCCATGTTGGCGGCTGTAAAATGCACAAGATAAGCCTCCCAGGACGGCTTGTAGTCGTGGCATTCACTAGCCGAGACCTACGCAGTGCATGAACGCCCTCCGCGTACCCGCAGACGCCCAAATGTCATGCGCTTTTCCCCCATATTTGGAGCTTGCCTCCCTCATGCCTGCATCGTAAAAAGCGTGTTCGCACCAGGCCAAGGGTCTGTTCATTCTGGCCTGTGCCCACTGCCTGCAAGCAGTCGGTGCTTATGGCAACAGCACGCCAACGAGAACTCGCTAGCGCGCCAGTGCCAGCCTGCGTGTGTTTTGTGAACTAGTTCGTGTAGACATGAACGTTGCGGCCCAAAAAAAGGTGAACTCAATATAGAAAACATCGGCGGAAAACATAAAAGTTAACTTACAAAAAAAAAAAAAAAGCACGTACCCGCGGGGATTCGAACTCGTGACTTGCAAAACATTTGCGGTGAACTACATAACGCCTCAGCCCACTCACCCACGAAGCCGGATCCCCAGGCCTTCCTAATATAGGGTATATATTGCACAACCGGTTTACACTTTTATTTAGTTTTGGCATTTCAAGCAGCTTAGGTGACTATTTGTTGTACTGCGCTCGTGCAGTAAGCGTCGCCCGAGTTTCCACAGTAGCTCACGTCTAGCAATTGCATTTCGTAGACGGAAAAGCGTTCGCAGATGCGCAGTCGTGCTCCTGACCGCTGTGCTTGTTCGCCCAGCGCAAAAAAGTGCTTCCCGCGCCGTAGTTTTACGCTGTACGGTAAAAATATCAGTTGATTTTATTTATTTAGTACCTATATTAACTTCGCTGACTCTTCTCCCGCCTTCAAGAGGCCTTATATTTTCCTACTGGCGTACCAGTCAGCGAAGCGTCGCATGTGCGCTTGTGCAGCGCCTGTGTGAAGCGACCTTGACTTGGAGCTAGATACAGTGTACAAACCAAGTAAAGAAAGGCACATTCTTCCATTCATAAACGTGTCCTGGCTTCGTTTTAACTAAGCGAACGAATTGCGACCAAGCAATTTTTTTTAACCTCCTTGATTGCGACGACCCGCCGGCGGCCGGCGGACGAAACGCTGGGCCGACTGACTCTGTCTGAAGGCCGGGGAGCCGTGCAGTAGCGCAGCCAGCCAATTGCCTCCTGATCCCCTCCTGACGTCACACGAAAACGCCACAGAAAATGGGCGAGCGTAAAGAGAGGAGGACAGCATTTTCGAATTAGTTTTTCTACTAAATAAAATCGCGTAAACGCGCCTAGAGTGGTCGAAACATGGCCTGGGGACTCCGGACTACAATTTGCGCTAGTAATCCCGCAATGTTTACATATCACTTCAGTGTCCCTTTAACAAAATCATCTTAGCACCGTGGGCAGCCAGATTGTTGTACACAACCACTTTCTCACAGGTTTGCTTTGAACATTTACGCTGTTTTCTTGAGAGCTAGAGGGAATTTTATTGTCCAAAGAACCTAGGTTTAGGTCCTTGTAGCGGTCTTCAGTCCACTGGGCAAAGTAGGTTCGTGCAGATCCAGTGCACATGTTCAGAGAGCTTCCTGGGCAGCCTGGATGCTCACTGTCAGCGGGGGAGACAGCCAGAGCTCCCAGAATGCAACTGAGATGAGGGACCGAGTGCCACTCCCAATGGGAATGAGGGATGGATGGGTAGGAAGAACAGGTGAGGAGCCGCTGTTCGGCCTCTGACGTTAACAGCCCCCATTTGAGCCCCAGCCATTCTAATAATTTTTTGCCAGCTCCCACAATACTGTGTCGAGCAAAAATTCTCGTAGGTGAACTCCAACCATCGTTTCAATAAGCAAAGGTGGTTTAGTGCCTTTTACATCAGTGTGGGTGCAGAGTGAAGCCTGGGGCAATGTTCTGTGTGGCACCAGGAATGCTGGGCATGCAACTATATTGGAACTTTCGAGGAGTTGCAGCAACATTAAGTGCTGGGCACGGCCGACTTTAAGGGGAAATCATCTCTTGGTGCTTTTACGTCAGCAGAAAACGAAACTGCACTTTGAGAATGAAATGGTTTAAGAGAGCATTCTGACCAATGCCATCCAGCTCTGCCATGGAGCCTACAACTCAAGTGAGCTTTTCACCCATCGAGGCACGAGGGTGGACAAGTTATGCACATGCAAGCAACAATACCCATTACTCAAAGACTAGGTCAAACATTGTGAACGTTTCTTTTTCTTTATTCCGTCACAGTGGGGCTTGAGCACTTTGTCTCGAGTTGCAGAGAAATCAAGATAAACTAACCTAGGTATTTACACTTGTGTGCCGTTCTAGGCGCCACTAAAGACATAGGTGGAAATTGTGTGCTTTCATGATTAGAAAAGTACATAACTGAAAATAGCTTCCGCTTTTCCCTCAGCAACAGTTTCTTGGCAAACAAAGTGTCAGTACCACAGTGAATTGACATAAGATCTTATCTTTCTTGTTTCACAATGATTACAGTCAAAACTTCCTGATGTGCTACTTAATGGCTCAAGTGGCAAACATACCCTGGCTTACACAAAACTTTCATGAATCCCATTGGCACTTTTTGCTTAACGGTCTTCCCAGAGGCTAAGGCCATGCAAGAAAAAATTGATGCTTTTCTTACAATAAGACCTACATGCATTATATGCAGGTGTGCATTTTATAAACCATGTGTACTTAGTACTGTTTGACGCCCAGAAAAACAATTTCCCAGCATGCCCAGAATTGCCAATGGAACAAGAAAGCTAATGTAGTCATCTCTTGCTCCCAAGATTGCACTGTGTAGAAGATACAAGTAATTTTTTGGAGCCCTCTGAGCACTGGACAACCAAAGGAGCTAATTTTGAACATTGCCGCAAAATGCAATAGAGAGTAAAGAGTGCAAAACCTCAAATCGTGAAAAGCTTGGAACTGACTTCATGCCATAGAGAGAAATGAAAAGGAAGCAAACAAAAAATCTGCGGCTTCAAGTGAAAATATGTACGCCATTTATTCATTTGCCTATTCCAAGTACATTAGCTTCTGTACAACTGACACCACACAATTATGTGCAGACCACACTCATAGAAAAGCCACCCATTCTTAACTACACGTCGAAGAATACAAAATATTGTACACGATTCGCCAGTCAATATACCTTCAACTTCCGCTGAAACATGATTTACAAAATCGCTACAATTTGTACCCATTGTACAGAACTCAAGCTTAGGTACTTCATATAAATAGCACCACAATCACATTGTGGCATGCGTCACAAGTTAAACATGACAGACGATGCCCACTGCTTAAAGCCGAGTCTATACATCAGGTCCACAGGATGCTCATGCAATTAATCCAGTCCTATTTACGGATCCAATACAAGGCTTGATCGCCAATACAAGGCGATCAAGTTCGAGAACACACAAACATTATGCGTGCATGCCCCAAAAAACCATCCAATGTTGATAAATCAATCTTACAAGCGTTTACTGAGCATTGCTCTCCCCGGCCAATAGAACAACAGCCGTACGGCATAATTAGTGGATTAATTGATACTACCATAACAACTAGAAACTAGAAACTCTGCAGCACGGTTTTCCAAACTCTAATAAACCATTGGGTGTAAAGACACTCCTGCACTGCCTCATATGCTTAAGTGACAAAGAGCAACGCTTGCCGATCAAGCCACTGGGAAAGTGAAAGGCACAGCATTCGGCAAACATTTACGCCTGTAGTCAGGATCATCATTTGTTGCTTATTCTTGGAACAAATGCTTCGGCAATTCCTTTGCAAAAACGGTTTATCGTGGTACCACAATGTTTGCACCACATCGGGAAGAGTTTTACACGGGGACGACACGTTGCACTATAGTGTCCCTACATTCTGTACGTAATAAGTTAGATTAAAGTGAATAATACACCTGTCGTTGCCTTCAACAGAAGCTCGGGAGTGATTCACAACAGTTTTTAAGCGCACATCACATTGAAACAGCCCTGGAAATGGACCACAGTTCGAGTAGTGTGTGTGGCAAACAGCACAGTGGTCTGTTTAGGACAGGCCTTGTGTTGCCATAGGGCCATCCATACAAGACTTCTTTGAGCTGTTGCTCCAAGCACCGAATCGTCGTATGCTTCACGTCAGCTGGCTTGGCTTGGCAGTGATCAGTCCCCACAGGCACCAACGGCTAGTAACTGCCTGTGGACAAACGGAAATGCAAGTCTAAACTTAAACCTGGTTCCTTAACGCAGAGCATTGCAGAAACATTACGAGAAGCTGACAGTGAGATGAAATCCCGTATGGCCGGGAGGGTATATTTGAGAGAGAGAGAGGGGGAGAGAGAGAGAGAGAGACGCCAATTAATTGAACCGCAACACCAAGAACAACTTTTTTTAGACTAGTCAACAGTTTTTTTTTCTTGTTTCAGAAATTACATGGAGTATGCTCACTGCAAATAACTACCCCTGCAGAGAAGAATCCATGTAGGCTTAGGTAAAACATCACATGGGTGACAGAAAATTCCAAGTTGAATGTTTCAATGCAAAAACTTAGCAATTGTAAGAGCGGGCGAGTCCACTGCTGGCATGTATCTACTAGAGCCATGTGCGAATAGCCCAAACTTCAAACATCGAAGCAACCACACGAGACGTTTTTTCTTCTCTAAGTGAGCCAAATCCACAAACCGAAACGAAGTCAGATAAAACTGCAGCGACAAGAATAACTTTGCAACTTTCCCCTAGAAATGAGGTTGCAACAAAATAGGTCACATAACACCCGGCAAACATGTACAGTCTACGCCCGTTACAATGGGCCCTCTTAATCCGGAAAACAATGTCCACTGTAGCCAAAGTATGCAGTATCTGCAACCGGGGGTAAGAGGAGGGGCGGTAGGGGGAAGGGGGGGGGGGGGCGCGCGTATATGAGCACAGAAGTGGGTAGTTTGACCGGCACATGGAAAAGGCCTGGCACATGTGGTCAAGTGTGTAAACACACATGCTAAGCTCAGAAAATATAAAAAGAATATAGCTAGGAGCAATTATTACCCAGCTCTAAAAATCAGTCGTGGCCATCAGATTTAGCTAGACTTTCTTATATCCCTTCGTGACAAGGCAGGTTTACCCGAAACCATTCGTCAAGCAAATCAGATCACTACCTGACGTTCCCCCAAGGCAGTGGCAGCTTCCACATTTTTTATGATTTTAGTCTAGTCATTGAAACAGCTGATACAAAATCATCTGATGGACAGCTGTTAAGTCGAAAGTTAGACCAGACTGCGCACGGTTACCGGCAGATTGCATACAATAGATGGGAACCAACCCCACTACTTGAGGCATTGCTTACCTTTTTCACCCAACGGAACGGGAAAAAGACCGAACTTTACTGAACCCGAGTTCTTAAATTATTACATAAAAAAAAACTGTGACGAGGGCAGACTCGACTCCGGGTGCACCACTTCGCGTATTCTATAACGCTGTTGTTCAGTCAAACCGGAGTCACGTTTATCGGCAGTGGCCTTGTTCTTGACGGCAAGAGCGGACCATCAAGTCTGCTCAGATAGGTCTGTACTTCTGGCGATGTCGGCCTCTTTTACGCCACGTTCAACAGCGTTAATTATGCTTACTTTATCCGAAAGTGAAATCGGCAACCCTGCCGCCCATGTCGCTAGTCGCAAAAAAAACAAGCCACTGGCACTGGCTTGGCTGCGCCAACAACCCGGCTGCAACCAATGTTGCCAGAACAGTTTTCTTGCCAAACTAAAAAAAAAAAAAAGGATATCGGGTGCCAGCCCCACAGAAGTTCGCTGCAAACATTCAGTCGATATAATTTTCACCTAAAATTTAGCCTTTTGTAGCCCGTCGGCTGCTCTAGCCGGGTCCGTAATAAGTGGAGTGGACTACATTTAAAATGCATGGGGACCAGACACACCAACAGAAATAGTCTGTTGTAACTGAAAGTCCGTTGTTGCCGAAGCCGAATCCATTTGCTCGATGGGAGTTTGCTTTTGGCGTGGCTGATCAGACTGTTTTGCGGCTGTTTTCGAAGTCCTTTTGCTTTACGGAGCTGGCTTGCTCGTAAATTCAGGCGGCAACTTAGAAATCGGCGAAAGATCTGTCTTTAGACGTCAACGACAAAGTGAACAGAAGACGAAGTGAGGACAATGAAACAGATGCGAAACACTCATTTCATCCCGTCTCCCCGTTGCTATGGGGTAAATTTGTTTATTTTTTTATTCGCATATTTACCATTTCATTAGTTCACTAAATAGGTATTGCTTACGAGCCCAGGAAAATCCTCCCCTCCTCCATGTGGGCACAAGCCACTTAAGGTGAAGGAGAAGAAGAAGAAATGACCAGCCTTCTTGTGAAGTGTTTTGAAAATTCATGGCAAGGCACTGAGGGTATTTTACTTTGCGAGTGTCTTCAGGCGTGCCCATGAAAATGATCCCGTGGTAGGATTCGAAGAGAGCTGCTAATGCTGTCAAGGGCTCATGTATAGTTCTAGTGTTCTTGAAGTCCGGCTGCATATGTTTAGGGTTGCTCGTTTTCGGGTAAATCCCGATTCTTACACCCCGAACATGTTTCAGGAGATCGGGTTAAACCCAATTTCTTCCCGAATGGACCTGTTCAAAGGAACGAGCTGCACGATATTGGTCCGACGTTCCGCCATTCTCAACCAGTACTTGCTGGAAGCAAGCCCCACAAATACACCTTCCGAACTCGTTGAGTATTGGAATGACTCTACCAGCCGCAACCTCAGGCTGGCAAGTGCTACCCTGACGTTGTGTATAGCTAATGGACGCTGGGTTGTCGAGAGAACCTTCTCCCTGTTGAGATCTACGTTCAGCGATCGGACACGAAGACCAACAAGTTGCGCAACCAGACCACAATAATGTGTGTAAACAAGGATGAGGGAGCAATCGATGACCAGCTTTTCGGGAATAAAATGTTTCATTTGCTAGAAGTTATCAATGCCATTTACTGTCATTATTTATTCATTTCCAAACAAGTGCTAATATTCGGAGAGATATACGCAACCGTGGTAAGCCTAAACTCCGGCAGGGCCAGCGGGCTTTCCGGAATATTTTAAGGCAGGCTCCTCTCACTGCCACGCGCGTCGGGCGTCATTTTCTGAGTGAGGTAGAATCTGTCGCGGGGGCGAAATCGTCAACGCAGGCGTGAATCATCAAAGACAAAAGCACTGTCAATGCCGTGGTACCCTGTTTAGCAAGCAGCATGAAGGAGAGTTGCCTCCGTTTGGAGTGACGAAGAGCAGGCAGGGAACGAAACTTTACTGGTTTAATGCTTGAAGAGAAATAAACAGCCATTGTACAGGAACAGTACACCGGCCAGTTGACAGCAGGCCAGTCGAACGGGCAGAACGCCTGTCAGTCGCTTCAAAGACAAAAGCAAAAAAAAAAAAAAAAAAGTGTTTTGCCATTTAGTTTCAAACCCTCGCTGTCCTGTCCTTATCGTGCGCACACTCATCTTCCAAGGTCAGATGCCGCTGTGCCGTGCCATGCCAAACGAGAGGGGGGCTTCCAACAAACCTAGCAGCCATCTGCAAGTACAAGCTCAGTGGATGAGGCTGGCTGTACAGAGATATGTTCTCTCGCTGCATTTCTTCCCCCAGTAATGCACTCTTTGCGAGCAGGCAAAAAAGAGTTTGGTAGCTACTGGTACCCGTTTTACCCAAATTAGCACGACGAAATTGTGGGGCAACCCTTTTTAATGAAGATTGAAAGGTTGCAACATGCTGTCAATGATGTGATTAATAAGCGGGATGCTGCAGACATCGGCACAACGAAATTTTCGCTTTAACGAATATTCTGCCGCGTCCCTTCAGTTTCGTTGTCGTGGGGTTTGACTGTGAATGGCGTCGGAAAGAGCTCACCTCACCTGCCCGCTACTGCTGGGCAGCGATGCGTCGGTGAGCGCAGTGGCTCTGCAGCTCGAGGCGGGGAATGATGTTCATGGAGAGCAGCTCCTGGAACAGCAGCTTGCAGGCGTACGGGATGCGCAGCGTCGCTATGGTCCCCGACGAGCGGCAGAAGTGGCACCACCGAGAGTAGCCCAAGAGGCCACATGTGCGGCACACGTCCACCTGGGGGGGAGGAAGGGCGACACTGGTGCTGCACCACAACACTCGCACGCACACACATTCACGTACACCCCATTCCCCGACCCCGCCACAACTCTGCGTACACACCGATTGGGTTAACAATGCCGGAATTCAGCTACAGGCGAGACAGAATTATCAACCTCAAGCTTTTACCAGTGATTGAATGAACAATATGCTTTTTCAATACGAAAGCCTTTCGGTTTTCAGCTGAAATACTAACTGCGGCAGTTTATGATGATTTCACGAGATAGATTTTTCTTCAATTAACAAAACAAATGCCAGATTTAGTAACTATTTAGGCATCATGTGTCTCTGTACGTGCTTACGCTGGACTTCACCATTTAGCATCCCATGCGCCACAAATTTTCAGAGCCAGGACTGTTCTTATTGTATACCACCATGTTCTAGAACCCTTTACAATTGAAAAGCATGTTCCTTTCCCTTCCTTGAATGAGACTACACAAGACAGCTTGGTGCCCATACATGATAAAGCTGCTTGCACTGGGCATTCAATGTTTTCACACAACTGCACCATGGGCTGTTCCCGGAAAGACCCAAAAATTAATGCTAAAGGCAGCCCAGGGTTATACAGTCTAAATATTGCACGGTAGTATGCTTATAGCTGCCCACCAACCTTCTAATTCCAAATCAAACACTTGTTTGCATCAAACACAATGCCGCCTGGTCAGCTCAGGCTATGCTTGCAAACACAACGTACAAGTTTCCGACCTTTGCAACAGGTAAGCAATTGTAACTGATGAGAAACACACAAGTTGCTGCGTGTCACCACTTGTCACTCTGCATTTCCCTCCGCCGCGCTTGCTTGGGCATGTTGTAACCTCACCAAGCAGAGGCACTACACAGCTGATTAGGGGCAGCGCTCTCTCCGCTTTTAAAACTTCCAGCCCTGGTGTCGTCATTTGACGACGCCACACAAAATATTCTGTAGTGCCTCGAGCAAAAAACCAAAGCTGCTAGTGTTCTGGGCAAGAGTTCTTCAAGGATGCCTCTTGCGATAGACAGCACCATTATCATGTTCTCGCAGAACTCAACACTACGAAAAAGAAGCTCTAGTGGACACAGAGCATGATGACTGGCAGGTCAGGAAACTCCAATCCTGGTTTGTGAAAAATGTCCAAAAATCTTTAATACTTGCACGGCAAACTTTATTTCTTTCCTGTACCCTCAGGGTCTAGTAGCTTTTAGGAAAACAAGAAAAACTTTTTTTCTCTACTTGAAAACTTGACTAATAACCTAATTAATTGCCATATCAACCCCAGACATTCTGAAGCAGTTTTCGGAGAAACAAAAACTCTGCTTTGGAGCAGAAGAACCTTGATTTGAAGCAGTAATGACATTTAATACATCATCTTAGGAGCCTAACAATCAAATTTGTAGCAACTCGGGGAAAGAAGTAAACCTTTTAATCAGTTTAAGAGTACAAACAACAGTCTTTGGAGAAAGATTTTTTTAACAGAATATCACAGAGTACGAACTGAACTACCCTCTTATTAACTTCATCAATTTTATCGAGGCGGTACACATTGACAACGAAGAGAGCAGTTAAAAATACCGAAT
Organism: Haemaphysalis longicornis; assembly: GCA_013339765.2. Lineage (NCBI taxonomy): Eukaryota > Metazoa > Arthropoda > Arachnida > Ixodida > Ixodidae > Haemaphysalis > Haemaphysalis longicornis. The sequence continues at coordinate 75,341,285 of CM023452.1, read as the reverse complement.
TAAAAAAACACTGCAACCATAAGGTGTTTTTATTATCACTTGAACACCGAAATTATTACTTTGAAACCTTTGACTGTGTCGCACGAACAAGTGTACAGCCACAGCAATATTTGCGCAATGTGAGGTGACTGCCATTCCACGCAACGAGCCCTCCCATTTCAATCCCGTAGGTACATGTTCAACACGATCATAATTCGAGTAACGTTGCTATGTTTAGCCCGCTCACTTTTGGCATTACATTTCATTTCACAGGCATTATCATTTCATATCATTTCACAGTGCAGTCTGCGCGGCAACTTTTGTCAAGTGACAGTCCCATTCTCGTGGTTCGCAAGCTCGCTGTCAAACACAGCAGTAACTCAGCGTTCTGGAACACCGCAATGAGTCCAAAATTTCCCTTCACAAACCCCGATTGTAGGCGCACGCACTGTGTTTCACACTCAAGGTCGAATGATGGTGAAGTTGCTTTCGATGAAATCAGTCTTTTGAGCAGCCCAACTTCCCCTAACCTGGCCCAAGTTCTCAAGCATTATCACTGCACTAACGTCACTGTGCAGTACTGCAACAGATAAAATGACTAAACTGGAGTCCAGCTGCATGCATAACCTAAACCAGAGAAAAAGATTGGTTAATAAGCCCACTAGGCACCTGAAATAATTCACCCGGAGATCGGGAAAGCCGTTTCTTTGAAGCCGGCAAAAGAGTAACCATGCCGGCAAGAGAGTAATACATGGATTCTCAAAGTGGGTTTTGCAGAACCTAGGGGTCCCGCAGGCCCCTCCTCGGGGTTCCACGAGCCACTAATAAATTTCCCCTTGTTCCGCACTCGCCAAGTAACTTAGATGGCAAACCCGAGGTGTGATCCATCTAAGGAACCTCCATCACTCATGCCCGAGTGTCAGTCAGCATATCTCAGTGCATAACACAAAGACGCAAGCTGCGCAATAAATCCCACCAGCGGCTTGTAGCCAGCTATACTCTGAAAACGGGCCGCGTGGTTAAACTATTGCACTTGAATCTCGCCCTTATATTACCCCCGTGCGCATTTCTCCTGCTTGGAGATAGGTGCCGCTAGCGTACGCGCTCGCGTAACATTCATGTGCAATAAATTCAAAAGCTGCTTGCTTCCTTTTGAATTTATTGCATGCGAATGTAGCATGAAAGGAACGAAAAATATCGAGGGGGGGCGTTCCTTCGCACTTAAGGGGGGACACTGGTCTTAAAGGAGTACTGACATGAAATTTCTCGCTTTCAGTTTTTATGCTGTAAAGAATACCTATTGGCCCAGTAATCACGAAAATCGAACCGAAAGCCGTCAGCCGCCAACAAAGAATTAATTATAGCACGTTTATTGCAACCAGTTTCAAATTTGGTCGCCGCGCGGGAAAATGGCCGTTCGAAGGCCAGCCTGCAAGCGGGCCAGCCTTACGTCACGGTCTCACCCGTGACGTCAGGGACGTTCGCCGCATCGTCTGCTACGATTGCACATGGTCCGCACTCGCCCGCGCAGTCGACATGCTGTCTGAATCGTCAGACTCGGATGAGTCACTGCCACCCGACAGACAGGACAACTTTATTTGGCCAGGCAATCAGGCCGGCAATGTCTTTGCCGGCGATGTCTTTGCCGGCGATGTCTTCGCCGTCGCCCGTTTTTTAATATCACTGCGGCTCGAACCGGCGCAGACCTTGACAGCAACATCTTGTCGCCACTCTTCTAATCAATCTGATCGCGATGAAGAAGTTCACATGCGAGAAAGTAGATGTTAGTGTGTTGAAAAATTGTGCTAGGGGTTGTTATCAGCGCTGAATTTTAAAGCGGCGTTCAGATATTTGCCGCGATGGTAAGCCTACGCTGACCGGCAGCGGAGGTTCGGCGCTCCGACCCAGCACTGCCGACACCGCGGTGCGGCGAGCGGCCGAAAGATGGCACCACCTGCGCGGTAGAATCAAAACAGGCCGCGGCAGATGTCTTGGTCACCGATCTCTTGCGGCCGCCGCCGCACACGAAATCAGTCCACGTTTAGTGCTGCATGTCGTCGCGTGGAAAATAATGCATCTTGGCGTCGTCGTCGATTTGCTCGGACAGGCTTCCACAAGCAGTACTTCGCATTCCGCGAGCTCGCCATAGCACAACTTGGTTGAGCTCGGCGACACGCACCGCCGCGTCGGCGCGTCGCGCGTCGACATCGCTCACCGCGCAGTGCCGGCACCGCGCAGTTTCCAGCACCAGTGCAAGGGAACACCATGCGCCGGCCACGAACTGAAGAGCAAAGACGTCGAACACGCAAAGTGCGCAAAGTTTACAAGCATTGCTCACACAGCTACACCCGTACGTCTCCTGCCCAAACGAATACCACCGACAACAGCAGCGCGCAGCGCAGGATATCGTTTCCGGTTCCGAAAACGACTATGTGACGTCACCCTGAACCGGCCAGACACGCAGGCCAATGTTTCGTCACGCCGAAAGCGATTTCGCTAGTGCTGCCGATTTGTGGAAGCTCGCGGCCGGGACAATCAAAATCGATTTTAGATGTGATTCCGGCCTCGGATCGCTGCAAAAATTTCTGTGAGGCATCTGTGCAAACTACTGAAGCCAATTATATCATTTTTTAGGCGTCAAAATTTGGTGTCAGTACTCCTTTAAAACAACTTCTTTTAATTTTCAAGTGAACTCTGTGAAACTTGTCAGACTTGCTGCTTTTTTCCCACTGATTTCAAATATGCCAGTATTTTTTCAATTGGTCAATTAGTTCCCAAGATAATTAGAGATAATTAGCCATTTTTGTCCCCACAATTAACAAAACAGTGTTGGTCACAAAACTGTAATCTTTATATTTTCCAATATTATGAACCCTGCTGAATGCAATAATGGGAGCAGTTTTTTGATGCGCCGCTTGGAACTAATTTTACGGCTCATTAAACTTCGGTGGCACCAGTGGCAAGGAACGATTTTCAGGGCCCATTTCAAACACCGAAGTTTAATGAGCCGTAAAATTAGTTCCAAGCGGCGCATCAAAAAACTGCTCCCATTATTGCATTCAGCAGGGTTCATAATATTGGAAAATATAAAGATTACAGTTTTGTGACCAACACTGTTTTGTTAATTGTGGGGACAAAAATGGCTAATTATCTCTAATTATCTTGGGAACTAATTGACCAATTGAAAAAATACTGGCATATTTGAAATCAGTGGGAAAAAAGCAGCAAGTCTGACAAGTTTCACAGAGTTCACTTGAAAATTAAAAGAAGTTTCTCTAAGACCAGCCTCCCCCCTTAAAGGAGCTCAGCAGGGTTCCCTGGGACCAAATGCCTTAGAACCCCTGTTCTAATAGAAGCTATTGTTATATCCTTTCACTCTCTACTTTCTGCCATTTGTGTGTTTATGTGAGAAGATTAAAAAGGCGACTGGAAGGCCGACTACAAGGACTCGGCCAATCTAACCATAACAAGATGGCGGCGCCCGGTAGTGCTTTTTTTCAGAGATACAGCACACCAAAAACTGCCATTTTTTTTTGTCAACTTGTGCAACTAGTTTGTCACCCTGGCTGACAAGTATTTTCTTATGGCACTTTGCAATGGTTTTTGACGAGAAAGCATTGGAAACACAGAATATAAAACGTGCCATCCGAAAATGTCTTTTGAGAAAACGACCTCTACAACAGTTTTCACTATCTGATCCCAAAGCTTTTTGTATAGACTATTAATCAATCAATCAATCAATAAATAAAACCACTAAAAACAACATCACCTCGAGCCTGCTTGAAAAATCATGTCAAGTTTTTTTCCCCATTGAAACTGATGTGAGCATCAAAATCCCAGCTGTTCTGGTGGTTTTGGAGCAGTTTGGTCCAATTTTCGCGGTTTTTGTGCGTTTGGAGCAGCTTGGCGCAGGAAAAAAGATTTGTATCAAAACTGCGCACTACACGCAGCTTCCCCCCAATGATACTTATCAGACTTCATTACAGCTGCATCGTGGTTGCATCTCTTTTTTTCCCTTTTAAAGCAAATCTTTCAAATCTGGAGCGGCTTTGCTCTCGCGGCAAATTTGGCCTTCATTTGACCACAGCTGCCCCGTATCCTTGGCAATGCATCAAGTGATTCGTCGGGCCAAGCTCTGCCGACGACCGCATTCGCTGGGCGTTGATGCAGCCGCTACTGCTGCCAGCTTAGCACATGTGCTCCCCATGCGCGTGCGAGCTTGTATAAGAGTGAGGCCAGGACGTCTTCTCGGCGTTGCGCAGGAGCTGGAGGTTCTGAGCTGTCGTCGGAAAGCGGCGTCTGACCACTCCACGGACCTTACCTGGCGAGCCGTTTGGATCGGAAAACGCCGGAAGCGAGACCCCAATCATAGACAAAGGCAGGCTTTGGAAGAATAGTACAATAATTACAGCTTAACCAAAGGTTAGCCAATTGAAACCAAGACTCAACCAGGCTAAGCTAAGCTATCGCTTTGCATACCCAGGGTTAGCGGAGCTAAGCCGCAGCCATTTTTTTTTTTAGTTTTATTATCTTTTGGTGCAGATAACTTAGGCAAGCAAACTGGCGCCACCTAAAGCTTCCATCTTTGCCAGAGAATGTGATGTCAGTGATGCAAGCATCGAGTTACTTCTCGTTCCCCCACTGGCAACATTCCGTAGTAGTGTGAACAACAACGCCGGTTTTTCGCACAATGGGACATCGAAGGCTTCCACACTAAATTGCCACCAACCACTGCAGTGCCATGCACAACGATGCAATTCTACACACTGTACGAAGCAATTAAAAAAAAAGAAAAAGGATTGCAGGTCCTACCTGGCAGGCGTCGCTGGAAAGCATGAGCCGCTCCAGAAGCAGCATGCTGGCCCCGTGCCCAATGAGGCAGTCTCGCTCCATCTCTCCAAGACGCAGTCCGCCCTCTCGAGACCGGCCCTCCGTCGGCTGACGGGTTAGGACCGCACGGGGACCACGGGCCCTTGCGTGCACCTGCAGAGGAGGACCACAACGTTGGTCATCACCCCCATAAGACTAGGGGACAGTCTGCAAAGACTGCACTCCGCAAGGTCACAAGTACAATTCCTAGACATGGCAGCTTCTTCTTTTGAAGTTGTTGGGGTTTCGATTCTTGCAGGAGATAGTACCCAAAAACGGTTAAAATGAATCGGCAGTCCTCATTTACAGCATGCCTTGTACCCCAGTTGCAGCTGCCGCACATAATTCTATATGTACGCACTTCAGATACGTAGTCGGTTACATTTCTATCCCGCAGAGGCTGCACCTGACCAAATGCAGCCCACAGCGAAAGACAGCAATTCAGACCCCTCTCTGTGTCTCCACATGTTATATTCTGCCCCCCAGAGCAGAGCCAGGGCCAGGAATTAAAGCAGTGCCCACATGTCCTGAGGGTGAGCCACCTGGCCATGGCACAAGATGTCTTGATCACTGTCCCCTCTCCTGTTTAGAATGTTGGCTTTTTCCTGTTTGGGTACGACTTTGTCATTACCACTGCCCAAATTACCATGAAGCTAACGTCACCCAAGAGCCAAGGAGACGGGATGTGAAACTTGATGGGCACGGTGAAAACATGGCTCTGAGCTACGAAAGGTCCTGCCCAGGTGAGCACAGGGCCTCTTGCCCTCCAGCCACACATTGGTGGTGCAGTGTAGACAGGAGAAGGCTTTGGCAGCAGCTGCAAGTGCTCAGAACTGCCATGAACCTGATTCCCAGCAGGTTCAAAGTTATACCATTTCCACATATCTTTACCGGGGCTGTTTCGCTGTCATGAGCATACGGAACAGCTCCTTGTATTAGAGCTCATCTCTGGAATGTATCTGGAATGTGCCTGTTTACGTCAAAGTACCCTTAAAATACAGCTGTTCAGTATATAGCGTTATTCGTCCATATATTTGTCAACCATAGTTATAATAAGCCCAGCAACAAGAACATGCCATTTCCTTCCCGCCACCATCACTGACCGCCATCTGCCCGCCAAGAACCACCCCCGATGCAGCAGCAGTACCTTGTCCATGACCATGTGCTTGAGCTTCTGGTAGTAGATGGGCCCCATGTAGATGTAGGCGGAGAGGGACTCGCCCGTGATGCCCGACGTGAGGCAGTCCTTGCCCTGGTAGTTGAAGCCCCGGCGGATGAGCTCCTCGCCCACGTCGGCCACCCGCGAGCCGCCGAAGGCCGTGCCGTAGTGGAAGCGGCCCGTGAGCACGCCGGCCTTGCCCGCCAGCAGCTCGATGAGCTTGCCCACCGTCATGCGCGAGGGGAAGCCGTGCGGGTTCATCACCAGGTCGGGGCAGATGCCCTGGTCGTTGAAGGGCAGGTCCTCCTGCGGCGCGATCAGGCCCACCACCCCCTTCTGGCCGTGCCGGCTGCTGAACTTGTCCCCGATCTCGGGCCGCCGCGTCTGCCGCAGCAGCAGCTTCATCAGGAACGACTCCTCCGTGTTGGAGGTGATCAGCACCTTCTCCACGTGCACGGGCTCCAGGCCCTTGTACGACAGCGGCACCTGCAGGACAAGAGGGAAGGAGGGGATCTTAAAACAATCTTTGCAAAACTTGCCAGTCTTGCTGCTTTTTTTCATGCTGATTTCAAATATGCCAGTATTTTTGAGTCAGTCTGAGTTCCCGAGATAATCAGAGATAACTGATCATTTTCTTCGAGGAACAATAGACAAAACAGGGTTAGTCATAAAACTCTAAATTTTCATACTTTCGAATACTCCTGTCACACGGGCACTTTCACTCGCAATTGAGTCGATCCGGATCGAGCTCAATCCGGATCGGGCGCTGCTACATGGCAGTTTCAATCGCTGATCGAGCCCCATTTCACTTAAACTCAATCCTGGTTTGTCAAGCGCGATCGGACGAAAGTGGCGACTACTCTTGTTTCCGCTGGCTAATGGCACAGAAGGTGACAGCTTGAACTAACGCCACAAGTTGCATCAAATAACTTTATCCAAATAAGCGTGCAGTAACATTAGTATAGTTACGCATACCTACGGACGTGCAAAGTTACCAGACGCCGGCCACGAAGTACATTTTTGGCGTTGTCTGGCGTACATGAGTGCAACGGACACAACTTCTCAGTCGGGATTGAAATGTGCCATGTAGCAGCGGCGGTGCATCGAGTGCGCTCGGAAAGTCAATCGTGAAAGTCAAAGTGTGGACCCGAGAAAAACCCGCCATAACTATCAAGGCCGAGTTTCTCGCGCTAATCTTTTACTCGGACAATCATTTGCTTTCCCGCAGAAAACGCATGCTTCACAACACTCTGAACGCTACACGCCACGTTCCCCGAGCCCTTCCAAGCCCGCAGGCACCGCTCAAGAGGCCACCGCCCACCCACCTCCTTGTGTTCCGCCTGCACGGGGGCCTCTCCCGGCTGGGCGGCCACCGTGGTGGCCGCGGGCACCCACTTGTTGATGAGCACCTGCCGGTTCTCCACCCGCACCCCCGGTGCGGCGATGCCGTCCAAGTCGAGCGCCTGGTGCTTCCACACGGGCTGCATCGACTGCGCGTCCAGCAGCGGGCCCATCACCTTGTCGCTCGTCTGGTTGGCATACTTCTTGACGACGCACTTCTGGCTCCGGTACACCTGGCACCGGCCGAAGCCCCGGTCGATGGACGCCCGGTTCATCACGATGGCGTCCTCGATGTCGTAGCCGCTGTAGCTGACCACGGCCACCGTCGCGTTCTGGCCCGCGGGCAGCTCCTCGAAGTGGATCAGCTCGATGGTGCGCGTCTTCACCATGGGCCGGTGCGGGTAGACCAGTAGGTAGAGGAGCGAGTCGATGCGGTTGCGCTGGTTCAGCCCGATGGTGCCCATGGCCTGCTTGCCCATGGCGCACTGGTAGGTGTTGCGGGGCGACTGGTTGTGGTGCGGGTAGGGGATGATACCCGCACACACCCCCAACAGGCTGTAGGCCTCGATCTCAAGATGCGTCGTCTGGGGGCCAATGTCCGACTCGCGCAGCGCGATGTAGCTGTCGTTCTCCTCATTGACGTCGAGGAACTCGACCACGCCCATGCGGAGAAGGTCATTGAAGAAGAGGAGGCCGCGCGTGAGGTCTTCGATGTGGTGGGTGGTCAGCTTGGGGCGGCCGTTCTCGACAATGATGTACGGGCGGCACATACGACCGCCGTCGGACGCCACGTAGACGCACCGCTGGACGTGGCTCGTGTGGAGCGAGACGAACTCGGAGAGGTAGCCCGAGCGGCGGAGGATGCGGAGCGTCTTGAGGAGGCGCGCGTGGTCTTGGATGACCCCCTCGATGTTGCCGTTGAGGAAGACGAGGTAGACAGAAGGGTCGGAGAGCTCCTCGCCGTTGAGGAGGTGCAGGTCTTCGACGCCCAGGTTGTGGAGGAGGCGGACGATGAAGCTCTCGTCGACGTGGGTGGTTATGTGCGTCATGAGGGCCAGGTTCTTGACCAGGCCGCACGCTTCACCCTCCGGCGTGTCGCTCGGGCACAGCATGCCGAACTGGGAGGGCTGCAGGGAGCGGGGGCCGGAGACCTTGCGCGTCTTCTCGAACTGGCTGTTGACGCGGGTCATCATGCCCAGGGCCGAGATGTAGGACAGCCGGGACAACACCTGCAAGATGAAGACGCCTTACCACACTGCGGTGGTATTCCTAAACTATGCAAGTGTTACAACTTGCCTGCAAATTGCTCTGTGAAAGAATGAAGCATGTGCAGGCAGAAATGACACTTGGGCATCTGCATGTTTTTCACACTATGCAACTACTCTGTTGCATTGTGCTCAGTAGAAAGTTGTCTGTTGGTGAAAGTACTTAAATGGCTCCCTTCCAGATTAACTTCAAAAATTTCAAGGCGATCCCACATTACAAAAAAAAAAAAAAAGAAGAAGAAAATCGAGTTTTTTAATCCGCGTAGAGTTTTGCAATGCCTGGCATTGATCAGAATACTTAAACTGATTTGGCATCAATGGGCTGATTAATCATAAACAATGTTGTCCCTGGATCTTTTTCTTCCTTTGCAAGAGGAGTGTAAAATCGCAGCATCCCAAACTTCGGAACTATTTTTTTCTGACTTGTTTGAAATTTCTTCGGGCACTGTCAACAATGCTGCACATGGAATAATTGTTAAAAAAAAAATTGACAGAACAGGTAACCTGCGCCGACACTACACAGGCAACGAGGCGCACCATAGCGGAGGGCTCCGGATTAATTTTGACCACCTGGCGATCTTTAAAGTACGCCAAAATCTAAAACACACGGACATTTTTGCTTCTTGCCTCTACGAGAAAGGAGTGCATTCAACAGCTGTTAGTAAACCACATTTAACAGAGCTTCTGTTATGTACAAAGAAGGCTAACCTAAACGTTGTGCAGTGCCTATTGCGAAGATAAGAGATGTCGTAGTGCCTCCACAGAGAGTTGAAATTTTCGCATTAGCTGCGATAAAGAGGATTTACCCCAGTTTTGAGATTTTTACATTGCAGGGTTTGCACCACATCAGCTTTTATGGCTGAGTAAAATGTTGGAGGTTTGTGCAGCCGTCTCCTTTCATTGGGCATCGATGAAGAGCAAGAAAACTTATTTCCCTACCAAGCCAAACTCAGTGCCAAACCAAACAGATTTGCAGATCAGTTGGGTATGTAGAGATGAACAGAAAACAAAAGCTCTCCTTGGCTTCGTTGGCAAACGGGATGAATTGCATTTTGTTTTATAACTTTTGTCCAAATTTTAACATGCGCCCAGGATTCCACCTCGAAATCTTGCAAACGTCATCGCAGCTTCCTCGAAAAGGAAAACTCAGCCTACAGATTCCCAACTGCCACCTGATGATGCAATTACAGAACACCCTGTTGCGTCACTTCCTTGCTATGATGTGTTGTCATACAACTAGCAGCACACAATCTATGACTGGATAAATTGAGCGGGGATATCACTCCATGCTGCAAGCCACTGGCCACGTTTAGTCCCCTCCCCCAATGCTTCTGCAGGGGTTACAAACAGGCTGCATTAAAGGAGCCATGAAGAGAAAACACAAGTTTGGTTCATTCAAAAGATTGTCTCGTTAGAATCAATACTGACACCACTTTTAACGTAAACTTCGCTCAAATAAGCTACATAATTAGGAAAAACGGGAATGGTCATGCGACCCACCAGCTCATTTCTCGCAACAGAACCTGTGATGTCACATGGGCTAAGCTCTGCGATTGGCGGAGGCTGGCAGAAGCAGACGCAAATTAGGTAGAGCTTACAAACTAGACGAACGAGCGATTTGCGCTTAAATTTAGGGCACATTCTTTACAAAGCAATAGGAATGATGGGACAAACAGTGGAAGTTACGAAAGCACGTGTAAACATAGAAGTACTGATGCGTTCTGCTGTTCGTACTGCGCACAGCATGCTTTGGTTTAGCTGCACAGCACTACGGGGCTTGGGGTTGTCTCAGACGACACTGGCCGATTGACGCAAGCAACGGTGTCTTACGTGACCCCATTTGTCGAGCGAGCACTGTTTCAGGGAACGAATATTTTCTCCCAGAACCAAAAACAAGCCAGGTTTAAATGCGGGCAAAAACAAACCAAACGCTTGCCACGGTATGGTGGCGCCATCTAGGTTACGGAACGTAAAGAAACGCGGGAACAAACCAACACCGCTGTACAGGGTGGAGACAACCTTCGAACGGTCCCGTGCCGCCGCAATTGGGCCAACGGGCTCAGCGCGTTATTCTTTTCGTTTCCCACGAGACCTAGCAACGCTAAACAGACAATATGATTCAAACTTCTTCAGTAAACCGCGTTGCGGCGATAATTTTAGCGCGGTTTTGACACAATGACTTGCTTCGGCGGCGAGCGAGCAAACGAACATGGCGGCGCCAGCGTTACGTGTCTCTACCCTGTACGGCGGATGCGTGAATGAAGGTACTCTAGGCTGCAGAGCGGTCGGTTCCCGTGATGTCACTTGGGACCACGAAAACGCACGATTGAGCGGGAAAATCAAAATTTTAACCTGAATTGTTTAATTTCTCAGTGAATAAAGCACCGTTTGTATCCGGACAAGCGCTGGGGGCACTATAAAACACGAAATCTTTCGAATAAAACCAACTTGCATTTTCTCTTCATGGCTCCTTTAAATACCAGCAAAAGAGCCCTCACTAATAAAGTTGGGAGGACAAATTTTGATAAAGATTGGAGGTGCAGTTTCGTGCAATCATATAATCTATAAGGAGACCCGTTTCTGTGTTCAAGTAGGCCTTCAATAACACCGTAACTCTGTTCTTGCAAATGCATTTTAAGTAAGTAAAACCACGTAGACAATCTTTTATGTGTTATTTGAGCGTATTTTGTAAATCTAAATGCGATGAGATTTTTTTGTTACGACGTTGAAAGTTTTCACCACAAGGGGACGAGCGTCCAAAAATGGCAGCTGCAGCCTGCTGTTGTCTGCGACAGCGAAGTGTAAACAATGATACGTCAACTCAGTTTTTTTGCGCTTGGACTCCGTTTTGAGGGCGGTGACAATGCCAGTGCATCAAGATAACCCTCCGGTTATGTATTTTGGTATCAATGCACTTGCGGCATGCTGGCGCAGGCTTTTCCAAAAAACCTGGAATGGTGGGTTACGTCGTTGACATTTTTGTGGTGCTCTACGAAGGAAAGAAATGTGTAAGTGGGGGGGGATTTTCGTTTCTTAATGACGTATCTGTTTCGTGAGAAGTCTACCAACATTAAGCTGGTATGTGTATGTGTAAAGTACCAATAAAAGGTTATAAATGTCATCCCGAGTGCTTGTGTTATTTTGGTCGTCTGCTCAACAGCTATCAGGCTCGCAGACGATCGTTTATTCCACCGCACCTGCAGACCGTTAGCTAACTTGCAGAAGATCCTCATTTCACTGTGTGATGGCGGTGGCGTATGATGCACAGGCTCACGGAGGGCTGCAAAAGCGATAATAGTTTTCTCGTTACCAACCGCTGACTAACATTGACCGGTGCATTCATGACAACTTCCAAAACCGGCTGGTTGAAATTAAAATCGGCTGTTAGTAGAAGCTGCGGTAAAACCCAGTAGGTGCGCCACCTTGAAATACGCCTCACCCGGTTGTTTGCTTTTAGCCAATCAGGGCTCGCTCAAAACGGACACAAAACGAGAATATCGCCCCTGGCTCTTTTGAAACAAACAAAACACCAGAATACAACCCCTAGCTGCGTTGTCTGCTTTTGTAAGCACGAAGCTGACAACGCATCTTCAAGCTACATTTTTTTTTCTTTTCGCATTATTGGCAGTGCCTCCTCATTTTTTGCCATTCTCACAACAACACTGCAACCAATTGATTGATTGAAGGGTTTAACGCACCGACACAACGCGGGCGATGAGGCGCGCCGTAGTGGAAGGCTCCGGATTAATTTTGACCACCTGGAGATCTTTAACGTGCCCTGAAATCTCGTACACACGGGCGTTTTTGCTTTTCGCCTCCATCAGAAAAACACTGCATCCAAAGTCTCTCAGTAAAACAGAAAGACAACAAGCCCCTTGCGCACCTGCGTGACGCCGATGCGCTCCATCTTGAAGCGCTTGACAGTCCAGTTGCCCGTGGCGATGGCCATCACCAGGCCGTTGGTGATGAGGTCTGGCCGCATATACTTGATCACGTCGAACTGGGTGGCACGCACCTTGGGGATGCATTTGTCCGCCACCAGCTTGAGCTCGGAGTTGAACCGCTTGAACAGGTCCTCGAAGAGCAGCGACAGCAGCGAGCCCGCCAGCTCCAGCCGCTTGTTGCCGTAGTAGTCCCGGTCATCCAGGAGCTCCTTGTTGGCCTGCGCCTCGATGATGCGCCGCACCATCACCGCCAAGTAGAAGCACTTCACCTGGAAGTTGAAGCTCTCCACCGGGACGTGGGCCAGCACCGTCGTGGAAAGGACATCGCGGGCGTCGTCCACCGCCGACTTGCGCAGCGTCACCGAGCCACCCGCGGCCAGGATGGTTCGCCGGTGCTTGAGCCGGCCACCCAGATAGCGGAGGGCCTGGGTCTGGGTGAAGACCTGGGCGCGGTGGCACTCCTCGAGGGACGCCGCGATGGCGGCCTGTGCGGCCTCGCTGGTGCCGATCATCTGGACGATGAGCTGGTCGCTCTCGAGGCCCATGCCCTTGAAGACAATGGCCACGGGGATGTCCTCGGTGAAGCAGTTGTGCTTGAGCACATAGCGGCCGTGCTTGACGCCCACCACCGTGCGACTCTTGCGCTCGTGCGTTGAGCTCGTCACCTGCAGCAGAGAGATGCGTCGTCATTGAGCAGGTCGTCATCGACACATGACGACAGGGCCCAGCAACCAGAGACTGAGTCTCGGGCTGAGGCACACACAGACCTGGAAATGCAGGCAGCAGAGCACTCTCGACTGTCTATACTATAAAAGTTGCAGTTACTAGCATAGCGTTTTGAAAATTTGCTTTGCATCCCATGCAGTTGATTGTAGGGTTTAACGCGCCGACGCAATGCAGGCGATGAAGCCCGCCGTAGTGGAGTGCTACAAATTAATTTTGACCACCTGGGATCTTTCACGAGCGCCGAAACCTCGCACACACGGGCGTTTTTGCTTTTCGCCTTAATCAAAAAAGCGGCCGCCGCGACCGGGAATCGAACCCGCGTCCTCGTAAGCGTCCCATGCAGTTACTGGAAAGTGCTCAGGACAGGGCACTACTCAGTTTAACAGGTGCAGTTCCCATCCACGCTTACAAAACGAAGGCTCACGTATGATTGCAACAGAGATGCTCTCTTAGCAAACAATCGAGGGATCAGAGCGGCACGTTTGGGCTTTGCTTGCGAGTTTGTTTGTTAGTCAAGGCAATCAAGCAACTCATTCTGTTACTCTCATTACGGGTTGAGTGACCTGCCAGCGGCTGTACTACCTCAAAATGACGACCAGGCTTTTTCTGGGCCGAGCATAAAGAATGAAAATAAAGACAGACTGCTCCCATGCAAGGCGGCCGCCATGATGCAACTCTATTTACACCGTCACCTGGCACATGATGCCGCCCTTGCGGTCCTCCTCGACCAGCATGCGGTTCTTGGAGAGCTGCTCCTGCATCAGGATGACCCGCTCGACGCCGTTGACCACAAAATAGCCTCCCGGGTCGTAGGGACACTCGTTCAGCTGCGACATCTCGAAGTGGGTCTTGTTGGCGAGCACGCAGTTGGCGCTGCGCAGCATGATGGGGATGCGGCCGATGGTGAAGTCGGTGCGCACCACGCGCTCCTGGCCGCGCGTGTACTCGATGTCGACCGTGATGGGCGCCGCGTACGTCATGTCGCGCAGCCGGCACTCGTGCGGCGTCGTGGTGCGGCCCACCATGTAGTCCTCCTCGACGGTCGGCTTGCCCACGCGGATGTCCCGGTATGCGAGGTAGAACTGCGGGTCCGCGTCGCTCGTGACGCGCTCGTTGGCGCGCATGATCTCCTTGATCTCGACGTTGATGAAGTGGTTGAACGACTCGATGTGGTGCCGCACCAGGCCGTGCATGCTCAGGAAGGCCGGGAGGAGCTTCCACTTTTCCGACAGCTCCTTCACGGGCTCGCCGAGCCGCTCACGGGGAATGTCGCACGCCTTGGTGCCGTTCGACTCGAACGGCCACGCCATCGCCGTTGTGTCGCGGGGGTAGTGCTAGGCGGTGGGCCCTGGAAGTCTCCTCGGGTAGCTAATGGCGCGCCTTCGACTGGCCAGCGCTGCTCGAGGTGTTCGCTGCACGAGGCATATCACGGGCACGACCAGCACGCGATGAGATTCTGCGCCCGAAGCGCCGGCATTTTTGAGCCTCTGACTGGATTTGGCTGGCTTGGATACTTTTTTTGTGTAACAGTCCGCGCATGCGCTGCCGTCTCGTCGGGAGAAACAAAAGGAAACAAACATTTTTATGAAAACGCGGCATATTTTTACAGCGCAGCTATATGTAGCTATCCTCCAGCAATGGTCGCGTCCGTCTACGCGTCCCATACGCGCCCTCTATGGTATACGCGTCCCGTCGATACGAAAAAAAAAAAATGTCTTCAGTTTGTCGCGAATGCTGTGCAGCTCTCAATGTAATGTAGGTATCTTGGAGCACATCATACTGATGAGACGACTATATCGACTATATCATTACGCTTAGTTTTGTTTAGTTCTCACAGTTAGTTCACAGTGAAGAATTAAACCATTAAACTGATTAAACTTTACAGAAGTGCCGTCTGCTACGGTGGGAGTACGGCTACAGACAATGGCAGTGACTTTTGTTTTATAGAAACCGTCTCGTAACACACTGCACTGCAATAAGGTCCTGAGACGACTCTAACATTGCACACAGTTTCATCTACTTGTGATTACGAAATACACAGTGAAGTCGTAAACATGTCTACTGGAGGAAAACGGACTGTGTTGGAGTAGCCCCATGCATGGAGGAAAGGAAAGGTTGCCCCATGTTTTCCCCTGGAATAAAACTCTAGCCATTTCAAGTTTCATTCAGCTAATTAGCTAGAAAAAATTCTCAATTGCAAAGTACAAGCAAGCGTGTTTTGTTTCCTGCATACATGCAAACAGACCACAGCTTCGCTGCTCGCCCTTCTTCAGAGAGTAGGGCTGGAAGAGCTGATGAATTTTCAGCTTAAGTTTGTCTGTAATAACTTCTTAGCAAAATCAGTACTTAAATTTTATGGTTTAATAAAATTATCAATTATGAACACTTATAGCTGCATTATATTCGGTCGGTGTCTTTTACGGCCGCTTCGGCGCTGTGGCTGAAAGCAGACGGCCGCCTACCCCCCTCCCCTACCCTTCGGTTACTTCGTTCGTTGTCCAGCTTGTCTTGTGTGGCGTTTTACCTCTCATGTATGCCGATGGAGTTAAGCATCCAAAAGGGTGCTTTAGCTGTTCTGGCTAGATATTGAATTTCAGGTAAGGACTTCAAACTTCCGCACAGGCGTGTTTTTCCAATGCCGCGGTGGTTTCAAAACCAGTATTAGAAGCCGATTGTCTCCGCCGTTGCAAGGCTTAGGAGCGTACTCAGATCGAGCGTTGATCTGTAAATGAGCTTTCGCACCTTTCGGCTTTCCGCGTGCCATACGACTTTTGCGCGGCGGACAGGAGCGATATTTTAGTCACCAGCTCTTGTTGCTCAGACCCACTGAACGAAAGAACTGTTTACATCTCTTCTGCCGCCTCATTTTTACTCCTGTCTGCTCCTCATTGCAGCTTCTGTGATCTTTTTCCGGTGTTACGGAAGCTAAACTTCGCCTGAATACTCTTTTGCGGATGAAAATGTCTAGTGTGCACTGTGTTATTTAGTGACACTAGTGCGTACCTCCGTCTTAAGGAATGCAAACATTCGATGGCTACGCTTAGTGAACTTCCCAGTGTTTAGCGTGGATGTTGCTTTTATCCAGTTCCAGCCTCTGCAGTGTAGCTTTCAGCTGGACGCGATCAAAAGCAGTGACAAGGAGAAGAAAAACCAAAACCCGCGTGATACATGTCGTGTTGCGGTGCGGTGGGCCGCTATCTCGGAAAGAACAAACTGGCACACGTGAACGCCGCCGTGGGCTACCGACGACTGCTAATGTTTATTGGACAATGCACTTATATACACGACATGACAGATGATGATGATGCCGTGGTGCCTTTCCCTTTGAAACGGGCGGCCGTTACAGAGACGGCCTGGCAAAAAAAAAACGAATTCACACAATTACAAGAGAACTACTCAGGTGACGTCCCGGAAGAGGCTGGTTTTGCCCCCTCAACGCCGTCTCCCCCCCCATTGTCATGGACACCTTTTCCTCAGTCTCTCACTGGCGCTGTTCGCGAGCTACTTTGCAGTGTTGCATGCTGCCCTCCACTGTTCAAGGCGTCGCTTAGTTCGGGAAACTGCCGCAGCGTGCACTTCCCCCACCGAGTCCTCGAAGCCAAGCGCTACTGCTAGTGCTGTCTTGGGCACAGACTCACCAAGTTGGTCGCACTGAAGCACCAGATGTTCGATCGTTTCCTCGGAGTTCCCACACGCACGGCACAGCACACACGTCACTGTCGTGTCGAACACCTGTTGCCACTTCAGGGTGTGCAGCGCCCCTGCTCTAGCCTCGAAAAGCAGGGCACTCCCGTCGCTATTATCGTACAGGCGGACCGCTTTGATGGAGTTCTTGTGTTCACGGTAAAGGGACAGAGTCTCCTTATCGGTCAGTGCTAGCTGCCACGTCTCGTCTTCCACCTCTCGGACTCTGTTGCACTGCCTTGGCGTATGCTCCGACTGATTGCGCCAGGATGGGGTCTCGTATGATGCCGAACTTTTGCTCCAGGTGGTAGATCCGCCGAGTCCATTGCGTGCGAAGACAGGTTGCCGACAAGTTCAAAGACTCTCCTCGCCCATCTGTCCCGGTGCATGTTCAGCAGGTGGTTGTAGAAGGCCAGCTTGCTTGAGGCCTCCTGAGCAGCAAAGCTGGACCACCCTACGTCCCCTTGGACAGCTTCGTTAGCCACCCTGCCATGGCATCCGACGGCCATTCGGCCGACTTCTCGTTGTCGTCTCTCACAGCGCCATCTCTGATGGTGTCACGGAACCAATACGAATATACAACAACATATTCCCTCTCTTCTTTTTTTTAATTTATTAGTAATTGTGAGTACATGTTAGTGGAGCGGCATTTCATCTGTATACAAGAAGCTTGAACTGTTTACACGTCAGTTCATACACTCAATTTGCAAAGTATGCACTCAAAATATATGCTCAATTGCAACAAGTACAGGTGCCGTCAGAAGTAATTGGAGCACGGGAGCTGTGGCCGAACCGCATAGGAGCGCCGTGTAGCTGCACCGGCGCTAAACGAAATGAGCAGAACACGCATGCACGCCTGCCGACGGTGATAGCCCATCTTTACTTATCAAACCACTTCTTTTAACGTGGCTTCGAGCATTATTCGCAGCGTACTGACCTCAGCGATGGCGCTGATAGCTGAGGCGGTATCTGGCAGCGTTGCTGCCACACTTTCAGCGCACGCAAGCTGCTGGAGAAAAGTCGCAATCGCAGGGATCTGAAGTGACAATTTTTCTTTACTAATATTTTTAAGAGGGTCTGCTATAAGCGCCATCACCGAGACCAGTATGCTGCGAATAATGCTCGAAGCCGTGTTAACTGAAGGGGGTTGAAAAGTATAGATGGGCTCTCACCATCGGCAGGCGCGCATGCGTGTTCTGCTCCTTTTGTTTACCGCCGGTGCAGCTACACGTCGCTCCTATGCGGTTCGGCCACGGCTCCCGTGCTCCAATTACTTCTGACGGCATCTGTACACTCTAAACATAATCCATAAATCTTCGAGGCGGTCGTCTTGCTCTCGTGGGTAGCCCCTGACGAGGAGGAGGTTCCTGGGAGGGTGGAGAAGAGACCGGCTGTTGTGGTGTCTCTTGCAATGCTACACAAGGGCAGCACGGAACACGAGGCACTGCACGTCGGGGGGAATCGGGGGGCACTGCCGATTGCCCACTCTCACAATGCACAGCTGATGGTCTTGAAGGCTGTGCTGGTTCAGCGTGGACACGTGGCGTTTAGGTGACTGGCTGAGGCTGGGAAGCCTGTGCAGGAACCTTGCTTAGCTTGGTCGAGTTCCATGTTCGTCTATCGTCGAGACAGAAAGAGGCTGGCCCTCGTTCCACCACCTTCCGAGGTTGACTGAACAAGAGGCCTCCTTTAAAGGGACAGGACAACCGATTTTTGTCGAGTATATGTTCTCTATCCCAAATGAAAGCCAGCGTTTTATATAGCCCGGTAATCACAAGCAATTTATAAACAAATTGGCGGAAATAATTTTAATTTGGCAACAAACTTTCTGAGATCGTAAGGGTGGCGGTTTGTAGTGTAGAAACTTGACACTACAGTATGTGTCCCAGTCACGTCATCTGCAAACCTAGGAGCTACTGTAACAGCTGAAACGTTTATTCGCTTATTGAAAACCTTTGAACACAAGTATTTGTATAAGTTTAAATTGTATATGTATTTTTAACATTATTTGGAAAATTTTTAAGACACGCTGGTGGCCACCGCTGGCGTTGCTCTCAGTGTGGCTAACTGAGCCTCCATGTCCAGAATCAACGGCAGCGTTCAGTAAACAGACCAAGTGAAGGAGCTTTCACGATTCTGCCTGAGTCAGGGGCGTTTCTTCTGCCGAAATATTTGATTTCAGTTTCCAAACACACCAACGGCAGCTTAAAAAAAAAAAAAAAAACAGGACGCACCCGACCGAGGAGAATCCGACTGCCGACCTCCACAACGTGAAGCCAGATTCTACCTATCGTCCATCCCAACAGATGGTGCCTTCGTGCAAAATAGACTAGTGAATTTAAAAAAAACATAAAAAATAAGAAAGCCTGCGATTCACACATTTTTTTAGCAGGGGACAAGTTTTTAAATATCACTTTTCATTTCGCACAAAGGTATGTTGCCGCGCTACTGTACGTCGTGGTTGCCAGCATGATTTTTGGGGAGACACATACGGCTCGTAGATCTAAAAATTTCGATTTCAAAAGTTCTAGGGCGTTATGGGCAAAACCCTTTTCGTTAAGCTGCTTTAGGGGATGCCCTTTCATTTGGGATAGAGAATATATACTCGACAAGAATTGGTTGTCTGTCCCTCTAAAAGAGGCTGTTGGTTTCTTAACATGAACCATGTCACCAACTGCTATGTTTGGTGTCTTGGCTGCACGATGGAAGTCGGTGTACCTCTTGCTGTACTTTTGCCTCCGTGTGACTCTCTTCCAAAGCTGGCCAAGCTCTTTAGCAGGGTCCGTGAAGAATGATGGGGTGCCCAATGATGTCCAGTCGTGTTTGGGGTAGTCATCCATGTAGGAGCACGGCTGGTGCTACTCCCGTGGTTGCGTGGGCTGTGCACCGATAGACACCCAAGTACTCCAGTGCTGCTTGTCGAAGAGGCTGATGTTCTAACGAAGCAACTTGTACAAGGTCCTTGAAAACATGATTCAACCTTTCAACAAGTCCGTTGGCCTGGGGGTAATGCACTGAAGAATGTGTCGACTGGATGCCACACTTGTCTAACGCTCGTCTAGGAATTGTGCAAATTCCCTCAAAGAAAATTGGGGCCCATTGTCACCGACTATCTCGTCAGGGTATCCCTCTCAGGAAAAAATTGACAGCAAAAAGTTAGTCTTGTAGATACCTCGTTGCATAATTGTACTTCGGGCCACTTAAAAAAATAGTCAACCAATGTAATGGCGAATCTGCAATCTTGAGGAGCCCTTCCCATTGGGCCAACAATGTCTATGGCAACTTTTTGCCGAGGGTGCTCTGGAGATGGAATGGGTTGCAGAGGAGCAGGTGCCGTTTTCACACTCTTGTCTGCCTTCTGACAGACGCTGCAGTTTTGGATTACGACTATGGTTTGCCGATCTATGCCCGGCCACCAAAACTGTTCTCGAAGTCTGGCTTTTGCCCTGACGATGCCAGGGTGAACTTCATGCGCTGTGGAGACGACCTAGTGCATAAGGGTCTGTGGCACTACAAGTCACTCTCCACGCAGGAGTAGTCGACCACTGACGACTCATTGTGCAGGATCAAGTACAGCTGCAGCTGGTTTGGGATGAGCTTGTGCCGCTGTGGGCTACCGACGACTGCCAATGTTTATCAAAAAATGCACTTATACACACGACATGACAGGTGAACAGATCACAGCGCCATCACTGATGGCGTCACGAAACCAATACGAATATACAACAGTACACTTGTAATAAGCGCCACTGTTGCGAGCTTCGAGGTCTTAAGAAAACTGTGGCAAAATTGGTCCAGGTGCAGGGAGCACTGCTACGCTCTGGAGAGTCCGTTGTGCAGGTCAGTCTCTATCTATGGGTGGGCTACCTTAGAACCAATGTGACGTTCGTTTTTCGCCTATAATTCTGCTTCACTTCCCGTTCTAGTGCAGTTCCTAAACTCCCGTTGACTGCGCAGGACTGGTAGATAGATCAAAAACAATCTTTAGTGACTGAACATCTTTAAAGGGACACTGAAGTGAATTTGTTAAGCTCTCGTTCTTGCTTGCACTGTGTAGACTGGCCAAAAATAACACTTTTCATCGTTTATCTGATTGATAAGCTGGTAATTATTTTATAGAGCCCGAAAGAAGAAAAACTACCATGCACGGTCTGCGGCGGCCGCGCCAACTAAAGGCTGTGACGTCGGGAGGAGGTGCACCGTGATTGGACGATGTCCAAGATTAGCATTCGAACAAGTTTCTGTTTCGGATCTGTAAAACAACACGCTTGACAATCAACGTTATCGTTGGGTGGGCATCTCGATATCTCAATAATCTCGATATCTCAATGTTGTCGGCTGTAAAATTCTTAAGATAAGCCTCCCAGGACGGCTTGGAATTGTAACTAGCCGAGGCCTACGCAGTAGATGAACGCCCTCCGCGTCACCGCAGACGCTCAAATGCCATGCGCTTTTCCCCCATATTTGGAGCTTGCCTCACTCATGCCTGTATCGTAAAAAGCGTGTTCGCACCAGGCCAAGGGTCTGCTGATTCTGGCCTGTGCCCAGTGCCCGCAAGCAGTCAGTGCATATGGCAACAGCATGCCAACGAAAGCTCGCTAACGCATCAGTGTCACTCTGCGCGTGTTCTGCTAACTCGCTCGTGGAGCAGTGAACATTACAGCCCAAAAACGGTGAACTCAGTATAGAAAATATGGACCGAAAACGAAAAAATCAACTTACAGAAAAAAAAAAAAAAAGAAGAAGAACGTACCCTCGGGGATTCGAATTTGCGGCCTGCAAAACAACATACCTAGCGCTCCAGACCACTCGGCCACGGGGCCAGCACTGTGTCATTGTAAATATAAGGTATATAATATATAACCAGTTTGAACTTTTATTTATTTTTGGCATTTCAAGCAGCTTAGGTGACTATTTGTTGTATAGTGCTCGTGCAGTAAGCGTCCCCCAAATTTCCACAATATCTCGCATCTAGCAATTGCACCTCTTAGACGGAAAAGCGTTCGCAGATGTGTGGTCGTGCTGCTGACTGCGGTGCTTGTTCTCCCAGCTCGAAAAAGTGCTTCTTGCTCCCAAGTTTTACGCTGTACGATAAAAGTTTGAGTTGATTTTATTCCCTTAGTACCTATATTGACTTCGCTGACTCTTACTTTGGACAATGTCTTTAGTGTCCTACCGCTGGGCACACCACTCCACGCTCTGTCCGCACCTTTCCCCTTCTTTTTCTGTTTTCCTCTTTTTCCTCATTGTTCCCCTTTCCCCCGTGCAGGATAGCATACTAGGCCGTAGCCTGGTTAACATTCCTGCCTTTCCTTTATTTTTTATTTTTTTTCCTCTCTCGCTGACTCTTCTCCCGCCTTCAAGTGGCCTTAGATTTTCTACTAGCGTACCAATCAGCGAAGCGTTGCATGTGCGCTTGTGTGGAGCGACCTGGACTTGGAGCTAGATACAGTGTACAAACTAACAAAGTAAAGAAAGGCACATTCTTCCATTCACTAACGTGTCGTGGCTAATTTCAACTGAGGGAACGAATTGCGATGACCCGTCCGCGGCCGGCGGACCAAACGCTGGGCCGACTGACTCTGTAGGAAATTGTTCATATTAAAAACGCTACCAACACAGACAGAATGAAGAGGGCACAAACACGGCGCTGTGTGTGTGTTTTGTGCCCTCGTGTTTGTGCCCTCTTCTTTCTGTCTGTGTCGGTAGCGCTGTTAATATGAACAAGTGCCAACTCGCCCAGTCTTCCGTTTTAGCTTCTGTAGGAAAGTTGGCGAGCCTTGCAGTAGCGCAGTCGAGCCAAGTCGTCTCCTCCTGATGTCACACGAAAACGCCGCAGAAAATGAGCGAGGATGCAGAGAGGAGGACTGCATTTTCTAATTGATTTTTCTGCTAAATACATTCGCGTAAACGCACGCACAGTGGTCGAAACATGGCCTATGGACTCAGGACTGCAATTTGCGCTAGTAATCCCGCAATATTTACAAATCAGTTCAGTGTCCTTTTAAATATTAGTCCTGAGCTGCTCCAAAAGCAACCTGACGTCCTTCTGTCGGAACGGGACCTCAGGCTGTCCACGTGGGCAGGCAATCTAAAGAAGCCAGAGGCCCAGTAATGTTGAGGGAAAAGACAACCCCCCCCCCCCCCCCTTCCCCCATTCCCGTCTGTCCCTTGTGAAGCACACCCAACGTGGACGCCAGGGAAGCATACGTTAGGGTAGCTAATCAGCATCATTGTCGGAAATACATCTCGATTGTGGGTTTTGCCAAGCCAGTGTTTTTCAAACATTGGTTTTGAAAACATCATCGGGATGAAGTTTTCTTTTTAAAGCTTGAAGCACTAACAACGTGGAGCGACAGAGGCAAGTTATGGCTATTGTGGCTTCAACCTTTGCAACGGGTCGCCGTGTGCATCACACCAACGTTTATAGACCCAAGGCATCACATCACATGGCGGAGCCAAAAAAAAAATGCAATTTTGTATGTCTAAACTATGCATCAAGGAGTGCTGTTGATGCTCAGAGCGGAAGGGCATGCGACGTTTTCTGGCATACCGTAACCGATAGATCATGATGAGATGCAGCAATCGATGGCATGAGGGAAATGCCAGCTGGCCACTGCTGCATGGGGTTGAAGGCAACTGAGAACTTTGCTCATGCCAGTTTTAATGCAGTGTAATGAAACAGGGTACTTCCCCGCACTTCTCATGTAATATCCCAACGCTGATGTGTGCGAGTAGTTGTGGTTAACAGGAGCGATTGCACAAATTGGAGGCCTCAAAGTCATTGTAATTGGAATTAAAAATCTTTGTTCGTGGCTAATGAAACGGCTGCCGCGAGAAACCTCGAGAAACCGACAGGATTCACAGTTTAATATTAAAATTGCCTTAGACATTTGGACATCTGTAGGCAGTTCTCATAAAGCCGCTGTAGCATGTGATAGCAAGACGACTGTAAACAACCCCTGTTGTTTACAAGGAATCAAGGAATTTAATCAAAAATTAAAGTTGAAAAACTGCAGCTTAATGCCGTACCCTCCACAACATTTCTGGTTTTTTTCCTCCAGTGAAATTTCAAAACAGCTGATTGTCGTGGTGCGAGCATACGTTGAAGCCGCACATGGTTGGTACAAAGCTAAGTGTCTAAGGTGTCGTGCTGCTGAGCCCAAAGACGCGGGTTTCGTTCTGGCCACCCGTTTGTTACAGAGGCAAAAAACGAAAATGCCATGGTGTCAAGATTTTGGCACACGTTAAAGATCCCCAGGGGGTCAAAATTATTCCGGAGTCCTCCCGCATAGTCCAGCTGTAGCTACAATGGGTAGAAACCACAAACTTTTAGCGAGTGCGAGCTGACGTAATGGAGTTAAGGCCTAGAAAACTGCCTGTGCCCTTGTAAGGGGCCTTTGGTGACTCTTTTCAATCTGACGACACCAACCCACTGTGTTAGCATCTACACTAGATTGTTTTGGGAGTGAAATAGCGTGCTATTGGTACTATCAACTCTAGTGTCCAGTGCCCATCGCCTTCCGGTAAAAATGAGGTACAAGCTACTCTGTTACCTGGCATTTGGCCCTTGCGTGGAGCGACAGCACCTGAAGAAGTTGACTTTGCTTTGGACAGAAATCCCTCTTTTGGGAGTGGTGGCCCGGAAATGCAGCCTTCTTTTGTGACTGAACTATTAGCTGACCGCTGCAAATGCGGCTACTCTTTGAATCTCTTCCCATTGAGAAAAAAACAGTGCCAAACACCGTTTTATGCATTTGGGCAGGAACTGTCCATGAAATGAAACTGCTCCAGTATCCTTTCACTGCTGTTGTTCAAGCTCGCACGGACATTGGTAGAATGCAATGAAACATCGAGTTCAAGGTGGCTACGGATTTTCATTTTTACCGTAATGACTTTTGTCTAAAGTTTCTAGGCTACGCCAGAAGTTAATGGGCCTCCGAGAATTCAAAGAAAAAGCTCAGCATTCAAGCGCAACTGAAATATTTTCCAAAGCATTCTAGCATAAAACATTTCAGTTTCAATTAAGAGGTAGGTTTCCGTGTTGCATTCTCTGTGACCTACACATTTTTGGCATGGACAAGAAACATTTGTCTAAGACTGTACCTCTGGCAAGCTCATTGGTAAAATTTCCAACCTTATAATGCGATCTTAGTGCAATGCACATGCTACATGTTGTGATGGCACTACTGGCCAGTGAAGGGCAAGACCATGGAGGCCAAGTAAACGTGAAGGTGGCTTTCTCAGCCACTGAGTGCTACATTGGAGAAGTCCTGCTTTTTCACTTAAAGGAGCCATGAACACAAAATACAAGTTTGACTAATAAAAAAGACTGCCTATAAATAAGACCAGCTTATAAAAAAAAGCTAGTGATGCCCTTTTTATCGCAAACTTCAAACAATTAATCAAGGTATGAAGGAAAGCAGGTGAAGCAGTGGAGACTTCTCAGCCAGCTTCTGGCAGTTCTGCATGATGTCACAGAATCATCTTTTTGTGAATTATGGCTGCCGACCTCTGCAGTGGCCAATAAAGATGACTGGGGGATTGTACTTGGTCCTCTCATTCCATTTAATAACATCATTTAAATGCTAATGTGCAGTTAACCCGACTGATAACTGGTATCTTTTTTTAGTACTGTCCCATGTTGTCTAACTCCTGCCCATAA
The DNA here is from genome assembly GCA_013339765.2 of Haemaphysalis longicornis. Taxonomy (NCBI): domain Eukaryota; kingdom Metazoa; phylum Arthropoda; class Arachnida; order Ixodida; family Ixodidae; genus Haemaphysalis; species Haemaphysalis longicornis. The sequence goes on along the minus strand of CM023452.1, from coordinate 75,315,653 downwards.
CGTGTCGCTGTTGCTTGAAATCTTAAATTTTTAATATTTTTCTTGCGTCTTTTTTGGTTAGTAAAATGTCTTGCGTGCCTGGAGTGGAGCGGAGTGCTAGTTCCTTCAAACTGAACAAAGTTGAATTGATGTGTTGATACGTACATGGGCTGAGTTATGTGCTTTTTTTCTTCTGCCTCAGCAAAGCCATCAAAACTGGTGTGTGCTAATGGCATTAGCATTGTAGGTAAGGGATACGTTTAATTAGTCCCATCTGTCGGGGCGTTGTAGTGGTGATGATGATGATTAGAGGCCCTCCCTTGGTATCTGGACATCTGTTGTTACCAACCGACTTGCCTTTGTTATTCTACTTATTTGCCCTACCCACCTGATGGGTTAGCCCCCCTTCCCCCCCCCCCCCCTCCCCCCGTTCCTGACCTTGCACACCTGTTTACCACTCCCCCGTTCTGTTCTAAATTCTGATTCGGTACATTACTCTTCCTACCTCCCACACTCTTCCCTACTTTTCTTCCACCACCACTCCAGCCGCCTCCTCGTCACCTCTATGGCTCTGAAGTTGAGGCTACCCCTCACACCAAATCCCAAAGCCTCCGTCAACGTCGTTCCCCCATCGTCCCGCCGCGGTCGTATCCCTGTGCAGTCGAGTGCTCCGCCCGTCTCTCACACTCCCTGGTGGGGGTGGTTCATGCAGGGGCCCCTGATCATTGCTCATCTCCTCGCCCCTTCGATGTGTGTGCCGTGCCTGGCGGCCTCCTCATCAGTCAGTGCCGGGCCCACATAGTAAGCTGGTGGCGGCATGTTCTTCAGCCAGACACGGTCGTCGCGCGACAACATGTGGCACGAGGCGCGCAAGCAGGAGCGCAAGATCCGCGGCATGCTCGTCGACCTCAAGGAGAGGGCCGAGCGCCGCAAGGAGTTCTACGAGCGCATCGTGAGTCCCCTTCTCTCTCTCTCTCTTCACTAGTGCCCCGGCTGAAAGGTTCCGAAGAGTAGTGGCAGTGCTTTTGATCAGAGAATACTCCGTATGGCCCATGTATACCTACAGAGTGCATCCTGTCACAGATTTCTAGGGGGTTGGCTGAGTTGGCGAAGAATGCTTATGCATTAATAATCGCAAGTACTAGTGTCACACCGTATTTAGTGACACTAGCAAGTACCACTCGGTGCATGTGCCTTGGCAGAGTGCCCGTATTTGCACGATTGTAACGCGCACCTTCTTCATTTGTTTTTGCTAGAAGTATCCTTCAAATTATGTGCACGTTGCAATTGGGCTTAAAACCTAAATCGGCTTCAAAGCGGCCAGCAGCATGGCCATGGACCCAAATTCCTCCCAAATTCCGGCTCAATCCAGTCCAATGCCTTAGACAACATAACGTGAGTACATGAGTACATAATGTGGGTAAATTTTTGCACACCCATTCCTGAGTGAACATACCTCAGCCAGCTGCTGCACATATTTCTGCTACTGCAATGACCACCGTGTTTCAGTCATTATGGCTTTGAAGAGGTACCACTATGAAGTGTCCTTCAAGCGTAAGGTAATTTTGCTTGCAGACAGTGTGGGGAACCTGAGCGGCATTGTACACACTTGGCGTCCTGAGACACGAGTGCGTGATTGACGCAACTAAAGCAGAGCCAGATTTTCACGCTAGGGTTCACTGGCCCTGAGCTCGGACGTTTTCGAGAAGGTGACTCCCAGGTGGAATTCATAGTTTAGCTTCGAATGAACCAACAACCTGTCACGTCTGAACTTACGAACGTCACGGCACTTGAAATTGTGGACACCTTCAATGTTCCCTGTTCCAGTTTTGATACCAGAATCCAATAGAATGTCTTCTGTCTGGTACATAGATCATGTCTCTCTTGTCTGCTTGGCACAGTCGACATCAAATTGTTTTTTTTTTTTTTTTTTTTTTTTTTTTTTAGAAAACTTATCGGCGCGTTACAATCGAAGGTGCGTTATAATCGTGCAAATACGGTACGCTGAAGGTTAACCACATGCAGTCGTCTATTTGTTCCTTGGTCTGTCACTATATGTGGCGACCAAGCACGAGGGTAGGAAGAGTTGTTTCTTCCAAAGCTTGGAAAATGGTCATGCCTAAAGCAACTGGGTTTGCACTTTTCTGGTTTTTGAATTGGATACACACTGGGATCGTGTACCTGTGGGTTCTACGACTCGTTGGCCAAAGCACTAAGTACTTGGTTGAAGCGGTATGGCACTAGTGGTGTGTTTGGTTGCTGCTGTATCACAGTGTCTCATAATTTGCATGTGGTGTGGCTGTTTGGGATTATGCGTACTGTAATTAAAATGAAGGGGGAATGAATCGCTGAAATGCGTTCTTTTATGGGCAGTTGCAGAGCAGACTGTCGACAAAGTGAAGGCTGAAGTTGCTCAGTGCAAGGGGCAACCTTTTGACTCGCACTGATTGGCATGTTGTCTCTGGTGTCTCAACAAACACACACTTCCGGGCAAAGCCCTTGGTGGGCCTTACACACGATTTCCGTTTGCGGACCGGGGTTGACTATGCAGCCTAAAAAGAGTGTGGCGCGACCTTGGCTGTGGCCATGCTGGGAACTACGTTCTTCAAGATAGCATATAGATGTTTTTTTTTTTTGTAAAAAAACTACTGTTATTTGCTTTGTTGTAGCGCAGGTTGATTGACACAAAATGTTGAAGTAGCATTAATGAACAGGACCATAGTAGCTGCTGTTTTTAGGACAAGTGCTTCCAGGCGAGCCGACAGCCAGCTTGAGTGTGCTTCACGCAAATACTTTTGCTGTTCTCAATTGGCTTTCCTTGGCTGCATTTTCTCTTGCATTGGAATTACCGTATATTGTTTTGGGGGTTGCCTTATGACACGTTTCGTGCCAGCCATATTTTTTTGTTTTAAGGTTGATTTGGGGGGGGGGGTTCGTTTAAGGGCCCAACATTTCAGACATGCAAGTTTGCCCCAGATTAGGCAAGACATTGCTTTCTTTTGAATGCAGGTGTGAGAAAGAGAGAGGTAAAACCTTTAATGAAGACCAACGAGGTTGGCCAAGCTGTCGTGCTGGCTTGCTACGCTAGATGATTGACGAAAAAGAGAAAGAAAACAAAGAACAAAAAAAAGAGAGAGAGAAAAAAAAAACAATAAAAATAAAAGGTGTCACTTCATGCGCCCAAAATTTTCACTCACAAAACTCTGTCCGGTTCTGTGCTCTGAAGAAACTTCAAGAGAGCATCTGTAGTCTGACTGGGACCCAACCAAGAACCCAAAACAGCCCTCAGCTCAAGTCGCGCACCAAGCTGCCTGCACAAAGATAATATGAGTTTCTGTCTGTGCATGGTGTACTTAGGGCACACGCATATAACATGACGAATGTCTTCTGTGTGGCTGATTGTAAAATTTCAGTTGTTGCCGCCGTATGGACACACGAGCTGTGTTGTGCGCAAAGTGCCAAAACCTTTACTGGGGTGTTTTTTGTGCGGGTGCTTTTATTGGCTCACTTTGCAGGTTACTCATGTGTTCAGGCGGGGAGCGATCCGAGAGGCTGCAGCAGTAGAAAGTGTAAAGCTCATGCGTGTTCTCATCCTCATTCAAAACCTGTGTCGTTTTTGTTTGAAAAAGTGTTTTTGTACTTTGTGGCTTTTGAGTCATCCTGTTTGCTAAAATGAGAGCTACAGCTTGAAGCAATTTTGTTTTCTGGTGTCTGATGTCAATGTCTTCATGGTTACCATCTTACTGAATGATGTTCGAGCAAAATATAAAGCAATGCAGCTTTTCTTCTGTTACGTTAAGCAGTTGATATCACTTTGTTGACGTCGCCTGTTCCCAAATTTTTTTTGACCCCAACAATTTTTAGCATTTACATGAACTTTCTTTTTTTTTTTTTTTTTTTTCACATTTGTGCATGTTTCATTCTGCGAATTTGCAATGTCTTTATGGCAGGTCATTTGGCATTCTAACGTCACCCTGTGTCTCGTCAATGAAGAAAATCAAATTCCACCGCATTGAGTGACTGAATTTATTTCCTCTGTACAAGTATAGTAGCTTCATATGGGTTTGTAGCTATTAGATCACTCGCACCTGAAGGTTACGTGCCTTGGAACACAAAACAGATGAAATAACTCAAGGTGTGAGGCTGTATTTATATAAATTGGGAGGAGGGGCACAGATATATACACCACAGTATAATTAGCGAGGAATCATAACCAGGCAGAAGAATTTACTGCCAGTGTGTATTTGTGTGAACGTCTTGGCAATGTTCTTGTTTGTGCAATATATCCTTTGCCCATTCTGTTTACTGACAGCAAGCTGTTCAAAAAGTTCTGCTACAAACTCGCCGACTCTGAAAGAACCCCCCCCCCCTTTTCTTCACAGCTAGTTTTATTTGGTTGATAAGGTCTTTTTAGGGACTGTTGCTGCGCTGTTTTTCAATGATCAGAGCATTGTTTCTGGTGCGGTTTTCAGAGCAATTTTTTTTTTGCCCGCTGCCTTTGTGTAGAAACAAGACCCAGCTCAGTTTCTGCAGCTTCATGGGCGCCGCTGCAAGATACACATTGACCTGGCCATCGCGCAGGCAGCTGACAGCCCGGTCACCATGTGAGTCCTTCGCAGAAAATTGGGCACGCACGTGTGCGCGACCGTCCGGGAACGAGATCGAAAACTGCGTTGAGGGAACCTGTCAGTTTGTTGAATTGCATTCTGCCGGAATTGGCCTCTATATTACAGGTACTTACAGAATAGTCTGAACAGTTGGGAACGGTGAGGTTTGTGGCACCATGCGAGTCTTCAGAAATGGCTGGGGTGCGCATGGAAAACTTAGAGGGGAGTTGATGGGATGATTTGCACCATACATCGTTATGTTGGGATTAGCTATCATAATTATTTTTTTGTATGTGGGCGCCTAGGAGGAAAAGGCAAAACAAAATTGAGCTTCCACTTTGAGGCCTTGTGTGCAGTGTTACCTGGGCTTTGTAAATTGTTTTGGGGGCGGGTCGGCGCACAAAATTGTTGCAGGGATTACAGCGGCAGGTGGCAGCTTTTACTGAAGTTCCTGTGGGTGTTGTTTTTGTTCAGTTTGCTTTCCCTTTCACATTCGTGTGTTAAAAACTGTTTCAACAATGGCCAGCGGAGCGTTTTGAAGTACTCGAATGCTTGTAGCGCTGTTACCGACCTGACACGCCTATTTTATTTACTGGATGATGATGATGATGATGATTGGTTTTAATCTTGCAAGGCCAACTAACGATAAATGGCGCCACATTTTAATTACAGGAGTCAACTTGTAACTGTTCGAAAAGACAGCTGGAAGACACTTTGCTATACCTTCTATAGTTTCTCCCATGCATTGTTAGTCTAAGGGGATGTTAGGAAAAGGCACTATACTTAGATGACTTTCTGGATCCTCGTTTGCGTTGTTCATGAATCATTCGGAAGCTTGTTTGTTTGAAATGGCATCCTGCAATCAGTGCTGTGGTGTGCTTGCATAGGCACACTGCAGAGTTTTTCAGGAAGGGGCGAAGCTAGCCGTATCTAAACTTGGCAGGAGGGTGGTAAGTGTGTGCTCGTGCGTGCGTAGTTAAAAAAACAAAAGGTTTACAGAAACCTTGGTGGAAATTTGTCACCACTTAAAAGTTGTGACGAAGGCTGTTTTCCTCTTGTCCCCCCCTCTTTTTGTGTAGGATGCCGTGGCAGGGGGAATCGCGACATCATGATCGACCGATTCGACGTGCGGGCCCACTTGGACATGATTCCCGAGTACAAGCCGGCGGCTGAGCCCCCTCCGTAAGTGTCTTTCTTTGCACCCGCCTTTTGCACAGGTGGCGTGGGCTGGCATTTTGGGCGGTGGGAAGGATGCTAGGGTTGCACAGCAGTGGGACGCTTTGCTTTCCGGAACCTTTTGATTCGAACCTCAAGGGGAAGTCATCTCAGTTTGAATTAACCCGTTCCATGCCATGGAAAAAAAAAAAGTAGGAAAAGGGAAAATGTACTAAATTTACCAAAAAATGTTCTTCGCTCAATTTGTAGAGCTATTTTTTTAATTAAACGGCACCATTATTTCAATCAAATAACGTTACTTTATTTCTTTAATTGCGTAAGAAAGATTGCTCGAAGATGGCTTCGCCGCATGGCCGCAGTGTCTTGCAAAAAAGCGTCGTCAAGGCTCCAAAATTACCGATGAGCAGTACAGTCGTCATGATGATGACGATTTTAGTACAAAATGTCATGACTATACTACTCAACGGGAGCGAAAGGGTTAAACGGAGCTTTTTAAGGGTGAAGCACCGTAGGGGCTCAGGCTGTCGGTGTCTCCTGTCGTCAAGCGACAGGAGACGCTGACATCTCCTGTCGTTAAGTTCTCAAATGATAGTCAAAAAACGAGTGTACAGTGGATGAAACCGGTTCACAGTAAGCTTACATGATAAACAACATGCTGAACACGACTAACATGATAAACAAACTAGTATATTTCAGGGTAGCTCGTCTTCAGTAGAAGTGGTACAACCCCTGTGGACGAGCTCAGCTAGTCTACGGTAGGAAGAGGGTTAATGAAAGCTCGAACTAATGAAAGGGAAGAATAACAACAGTGCACTGGGATTGGAAAGCAGTTGGGCGTGCCGACAATTTGATACTTCAAAGAACTTTATCGCCCCTTTCTAAAGACAGTGGAGCGAAGTGTGAAAGCTTTCTAACGTCAAAGCTGCATTAAGCGTATGACAAAATCTTCTTTAAAAGTGTGTCCAACCTACGTTGAAAGTGTGTCCAGTCGATTGTCAAACCATCAAAGACCCAAATCACAAGTGGAGAACGGACCCATGCGACAGTGTTTCGCGCACTAAGTAAATGCGTCAACGAACGATTTAAATGGACCAATACATGGTGTGGGAAATAAACATGTACTATTGTGCTCCCGCTTCGTGGTCGATGCAAGTATTGTCTGTTGTACCCGGAGCCGTTTTTTTTCTGGCGATTTTCCCGTAACCATTTTGACACAATGGAAGGCCGGTTTCACGCACGCGCTGTGTGTTCAGACGCCTTAATCAGAGATTTTCAGTTGACCAACAAGCATATGGGGGCATGCATTATTTTTGGGGGGCAGGATGCCATCGGTCCCACTAAAGAAGCTTTCACTGTAAAACTCTGATTGCGATCGGCCTTGGCCCTTAAAAACAACAGCCAGTTCTTTTTTTTTTTTTTTTTTTTTTCTCAAACAAGATAATGTGCCAGAAGACCTCCTTTTTGCCTTCCTCAAAACTCTAGAGACTGGTGGCATTCACTCTGGCCGTGACTTGCGAGCGGACAGCTGAGCTCAGCAGAGCGCTGTTATGCGCCAAGTGGTTGACACTGTCATCAGATTTTTGATGGGCCTGATTTCCAGAGTGACGGGAATATCCTAGCCAGCGGTCGCACCCAGTAACTTTATGCATCAGCAAATGGGCATTGATAAAGCACCGTCCAAGCCTCTAGCGTAGTGCTTAGTAGGCCAGCAGCAGCAGTAACGTCTCACCCCTAAAAGGCCTAGGTGGCGCAAACTGATTTTGGAACTGATTTCAGCATTGCCTTTAGACTAACTGCCTGCCTTGTGGTTCCGAGCATAAAGTGTCGCCCGTCCGCTTTTCTCTTTGTCACAAAAATCCGCAGGATGACCGATGAGCAGAAGGAGGAAGAGAGGCAGACCAACTACGAGCGCTACCGCACGCTTGTCCAGAATGACTTCCTCGGAGGTGAGCTCGCATATTCTACTTTCTTTCTTCCTGCTGTCTTCAAGGGGGGTGGCAGGTTTATTGCGGTTTTGCTTTCTTCAGGGAGGGCATTCTCAGTTTTGCCCGTTTCATGCCCGTCTCTAAGTGTCCGTTTCGAGTGAACCCTGACTGGCTGAAAGCAGGCGGCGCGCATGTGTGTTGCGGCACAAACAAGGCGTATCATTAATCAGAGGCCTCGCGAGTGAAACTGCGTCACGACTAAAATTGACACGAAGTGGGCGTTGTTTACAAACAAAACTTAAAATTCCACCCCCTGGACTGAATCCTCTGGTTTTATTTGCATCTACTAGTTTTGTAAACGCAAGGAAATGGCAGCTTGTTGTAAAACACTGCGGATCTGTAAAAGGGCTATAATGGCCCTCCCCTCTCTCTCCCCCTCTTTCTCTCTCTGTCCATTTTTTTTTCCCCTTCCTTGGCCCCTGATGGGTAGTTCGGGCTACGTTGTTCGGGCAACTCCTCAACATTTTGTAGCATGTCATTTAAACATGGAATAACAGTGACACATAGGAGAATCTGCGCACAGCATGTATACGAAGGGGGAACAGAATGTTGTGAAGCCACAGGAGCTGAATCTTATGGTTTGTGCAGTGTGTCGGCTCTCTCCTAGATGGCGCCACGGCAACCATCATCATCATCAGTGTACAGGCTAGTACACTCTAGGTGCGCAAATAAAGCAAGCTGCCCACTGGAGTGGGTTGTTGTGTTCCCGCTGGAAGCATCGGGTATGTGCGTCTGTTGGGGTTGTGGGCTCTGCTGGGACAGTCCCTCAACGTAGCCGCTCGGCCACCGTCAACAGTTTAGGCTGCTGTTGTACATTTTCTGTAAATGTTCTGTGGGAAAGTTTCATCGGTCTTCCAAGGCTGCACATTAGAGGCCACTGTATTGTGATTGCTGGTGCGCAGTGCTGCTGGGAACTTGTGAGTTGTCTGTGGTGCTCATCTTTGTCCTCCTACCTCAATTGCTGCACAGTGACGGAGGACAAGTTCCTGCATCAGATCTACTTGGAAGAGCGCTACGGTCCCATCGGGAAGCCGGTTGGCACCACCGAAGACGAAAAGAAAAAGTGAGTTCAGTTTTGAGGACTCGCTGGTGTTTTTGATCGATAGCTTCATTGAACGGCAACCCAGAGGCCTCAAGTACCTTTCCATGAGATGTTGAATGTTTTTCCACTTTCATTTGTCTAGTGAGATGCGTTTTGTGCGTATTAGTAGCTAAAGGAAGTGTAAGCAAAGTTGTAACCCACCAAGTAAGGGGAATTGGTAGCAGGCTGTTTTCGCAAAAGCTTGAAAACGTTCTGTTGCCAAAAGTGGTGCTTGTTTGCATTGCTTGTGAGCTGCATTTTTTTTTTTTAGGTTTGATTTTTCATAACCTAAATTTGGCGATTATTCTTGATATTTTTAAACACCAGGAACACTGGTATATTAGGTATGCACACTAAATCGTCATAATGGTTGGGCCCTTTGATTTCTTGTACCCAAAATTTGACAGTAATTCTTGTTTTAAAAACCAAGAACACTGGTTTATTAAGTACAGTCCAGCCTGCTTATAGTGAACATATTGCGAAACGGAAATCAGTTCATTATATCCATATTTCACTATATCTGAACATAAAATGTATGTATGTATACAAATGGTAATGGGAAACAAAAATTTGTTCTTTATAGCCTGGATTTCATTAGAACCGGGTTCACTATAAAGGGGCTATACTGTATGTGCTCTAAGTCGCCGTAATTGTTGGGCTGGTGAGAATTTTATGCCACTTTTTGTTTTTGAGCTGGGGTTTTAATTTGTTGCAAATAAGAAAAGCCGGTATTTTAGTGTTACCTGTTCCCCGCGCCCTCCCAAAAGAATAGACCACAAAAGTTCATTCAATATCTGTGCGAAGTTCTACGGCCAGGTCATACTTGGTTGAGGGGACATCGAAATTGTATTTGATGAGCTACAGCACGCTGCAAATGCTGGGGTAGCAAATTTTACTTGCTTTTTTGCACTCTTTCAGCGAGCTTGTGCTACTGCGGTAGCTTATATGTAGATAACGTGTGTAACTTAATGTGAGAATTAGTGTCCTGCAAGATTTGTCAAAAAAAGAAAAAAGCTGTGGTTCATACAGTCACGTAGTCAGTGGTAGGCTCCACAGCTAGTTGTGTATCGGGATAGTGTTTGGAGATGAGTGCAGTTATCAAGATAACTGAACATCAGTTTTGTCTTTCCTGTAATGATATTGCACTGAGGGGGAAAAAAATGTTTGTTGGATTATTAACGAAAAAACAAGCTGGTGCCCTAATGTCCGCTTGCAGTGACCACAAACGGGACTCTGCTGCCAACAGTTTCGTTTTACTGAATCCGTATTATGGAGGGCTTGTCTCTGTACACTGCAGTGTGTAAAAGGCTTGTCTTTGACATATAGTCTGGCATGGAAGTGCCTCCTTTGTGTCCCATATCTTCAGGCTCCTAGGGGTTTTCAGAAAAGTCCAAGAACATGGTTGGTCTACTACTCTTATATGGAAAGCTCAGAGAGCTTGAGAAAATCGCACTTCTCTCAATCTTTTATTTATTTATTTATTTATTTATTTATTTATTTATTTATTTATTTATTTTGAAGCCTCGAGAAGTTGTTTGAGCGCTTCAACAACAGTGTCAATCTCTGGTGGCTTGACATTGCTGAATATTGTAGTGTTTCTCACTCCAAGGAGTCACTTTTGCTAGCTGTAGTGGCACGCACCTTGTGAAGAGAGCTATCCACCTGTGACTATTAGTGAAGCCAAACAGGTGTGTACACGGAGAACGTAGAACAGCGCAAATGACCAGGACGAAAGAAAGGAAGCTACACCACAGCGCTGACTACACGTGAAAGTTTACTGTATGTAACAGCACATCAAAAAGTGCCAAAGGGCACGTAATGTTTCTATGTTGGTTGTTCCCTTTCGCATTGTTTATCTTGCTGTACGCAATGGCACTTATGCTGCTGTTGCACGCAGTAAACTTTCTGTTGTAGTCGGTGCCATTGTGTTGTCCCCTTCACGCTTGTCATTTTCTGCTTTTCTTTTTTTTTTTCTCCGTCATGCTTCACCAATTCGCCCAAGCGTTTTGTTTGTTAGGTTTCAAAGCATGAGCAGCTCGTGGCTACGTGGATCAATGACACGGGTCACCCTTGCTTGGCCCATGCTGTGCGCGACAGGCTTGCGGAGAAGAAGGCGGCCATTTCGTACGTCTACGAGGACAGCACGCCAGCGCCCTCGACGTCCTCCAACCAGAATGAGGAGCAGCAGGAAGAGGAGGAGGACAAGGAGGACCTCAGTGATATTGACCTGGGTGAGGCCCTCGTCCCCCTTTCCCACTCGCAGGAGTTTGTCTCAGAGTCTTTTACTGCTTTCTGTGCGGGTTCTTAAGACACCCTTACATCCTTGATTGACCCACCACGCCGGGTCAGTGGCTAAGGCTTTGTGCTGCGGAGCCCAAGGGCGCCACTTCAATCCCGGCCCGTGTGGTTGCTTTTTAGATAAGGCGATGAGTGAAAGCACCTGTGCGTCGAGATTTCAGCGTATGTTAAACATGTCTGCAGGTGGTCAAAATCAATCTGAAGCCCTTTACTACGGTGTGCCTCAAAGCCCAGGTTTAGCTTCAGCGCGGTAAACCCCCAAAATTAGAAAAAAATTTCGATGCAATATTTCGTTAAATATGTAGTTGTCAGACTCGAGAGACCAGGGCAAATGCTGTGGCTGGGATGGGTACCCCCTGATATGACTGCTAGCACAATGAATGCTTCATTGGACTAAGTGATAATTTTTGCTGTTGGCATGCATGTGTGTAGCTCGGATAAATTAGAGAAAGCCCCGTCCTTTTTTTGTGTGTGTGTGTGGTTGAGTGTTTTTGTTCTTGTCCCCATTGTTTCCAGACGTGACCGTGGACGTGAACGAGCTCACCATTGAGCAGTCCAAGGAGATGAACGACTACTCGCACGCCTACGGCATGGAGTCCACCGACTTCATCTCGTGAGTCACGCGGGATGCACGCTTGGAGAAGGGTTTCTGGCGAGCTCGTGGTGATTGCCTGTAATGGAGTCTTTAGCTAAGGCCCATTGCTTAATATAGGCTTTAGTCCAAAGGCCACTTAAGGGGGGCCACTGGTCTTGAGGACATTTCTGTTCTTAACTTGTGCGCTTGAGATTTACATATTGAGTGTATTTTAACATCCTGAGCACAAATATGCAGCCAGTTTTCGTCTGTGAGGTGTAAGTTGAGTTGTGCAACATGTTATGCCACTCCGTTTCTGGCAATTTTTTTATTATCTACCTACGAAATACACTAATAGCTATTATCTCTTTGGGCTCTAGAAGGACCAGGGAGTGCAACTATACCACAGCAGTAATTTTAGCATTGTTTCCGCAAACGCTGTAAACTTCATAAATGTCGGTCATCAATGGCCAATGTTTTTGTAAAACTAAATGCACAAAATCGTGTGCCAGCAAAAAGAAAATCTATACTTTTGTGGTTTTATTGCACTGTTCAGTTCATAAGCTTTCGAATGCATCAAAAATGATACAAATGCAGCAAATATAATACAATGTATTATATATCTAGTTTTGTATCTCTTGTTATTTTTTGTTTATCTGCTCTTTTTTTCCCCCTTAACCAATGCCCTGCTGGGCCTGTAAGGTATTTTGAATAAATAAATAAATAAATCGAACCCGTACATCCCGAGATGTTGTACCTGACAGCTGACCTTGTGGGAAAAAAAAAATTGCCACTGAGAAAACAGGGCACAAAGTTTGGAAACGTAGGCAAAAATGGTCATCTAGGCGACTTCAAAGGGCGACAGCTTTGTGAATATTTATGATACAGCTATGATATTTTGCAGGTACATTCTTTGGGACCTTTACGCTGCAAATAAAATTAATACTGAAAATTAATTTTTTGGCAAGTTTGCGGTTCTCAAGACCAGTGTTCCCCCCAAGGGGACTCACCTGTTAACATTCATGCGGCACTTAGTACTTCATGATGCATGTACTTCAAAACCATCATTCTTCAAAACCATCTTCATCTTCAAAACCATCTTCAAAACCATCTTCAAAACCATCATTCAAAACCATCAAAGCTTTAAAAATATGGTAAAAGCTCGTTAATTCGAACTCAAAGTGCACCATAAAATTGTTCGAATTAAGCGTTAACGGGTGGGCGCAAGAATGAATGCAGATCGTTCCAAGCTGCCTGGGCAGGACACAAAGAAAAGCCACCTCTGGACTCGTTATCGCGAATTAGGCACTACTGCACTTCGTTTACGTGGCACCCGCTGCGGAAGCAAAATAAGCTGTCGCAGCAACGTAGCGCATGCGCTACGCTGTTGTTTTTTTGTTTTGTTGTTTTTCAGCTCTGCTAAATTTGGGTTGTTTTGGATTTGCAACAGATTGTAGTCCCTCTGGGCCGACTTCTTCTGCGAGGAGCGATGGAAACCAGGGGATTCGAATTAACCGTTCTGGGTACCGACGCGTTCAAATTATCGGGAGTTTTCCCCCATTGAAATGTACAGGGCTGTGCCGGGACCGGGGCGTCAGTTCGAATTAACGAGCTTTTACTGTACGTATCAATGTTCAGAAAGACCCGGTTTGCTTATTTTAGAGATGTGTCACTTTCGTACTGAAATACAAAAATAGGACTCTTGCTTGCTAAACAGCTAGCACCATCTAGCAAAAACTGGATAAATCAAAATACACTTCTTGTTTATTCTTTTATCTCAGTAAAGAAGTGATAAATTTCTAGAAGCAGCTAACTAGGCCATTGAGAGCATCTCAGTGAATTTGTAAAACCTTTTGTTTTACTTTTTAAGCTCGTGGGTCACGAATTAGTAAATGTGATGGTAATGTGGTCAGGTGGGTCCCCCTTAACCCTGTGAAGGAACTGGACTTTGCATCAAAGGAGGATTTGATGCCGACAAACATGGGCACAGGACTAGACAGGCATTTAATTTTGCATTTTTGTTAAAAAAAGACTGCAAAAGCCAGCAACGATAAATTTGAAGCTATTGTTAACCTCGTCTGTCAAAATTTGTTTTGTTTCTCTGGCTGTTTAGTAAATGATTGTCAGCAGTTCTTGGGGGGGGGGGGGAGAGAGAGAGAGAAGATAGAGGAGAGAGAGAGAGGAGAGAGAGAGAGAGAGAGAGAGAGAGAGAGAGAGAGAGAGAGAGAGAGAGAGAGAGAGAGAGAGTTAATGGGAAGTTCCGTAGTATTCTTTGCCGCCTACCAAATTGATACAGTAACATTAAAAGCAAAAGCTAGGCTGGCTGTCTGATTTGGAGCATGTTTGTATTTGTGCTACTTTTTCAATATGGTAACTTCAGTGCTAGTTGTCAGTAGTATTCTTCTCATTTTTATTTTTGTAACAGTCACCGGTAATACTAATAGTGGGCAGTAGTTGGCTATCAATACTGTTACACAAAAAGCTCCTATATTTACTTTGGTTTATTTTATTTTAGCATAAATGCATGGGCAACGGGCATCGCCTGATGTGTGAGGTTTTTTTTCATCATCAGTTGGAGACACTCTTTGCTGTCCTCAGTGATGTTCATCAGGTTAAGTGAACGTCCCCTAATTTGAATTACAATCACTTTCCCTTGGATCTCTGTGTGGCGTGACTTTTGTTGCGTTCTGTTCTGATTGTGTGTGCAGGTACCTGCACCTCGACAAAGAGGAACAAGAGAGGCTCAAACAGGCCAGGGAGCTTGAAGAGGAGAAGGCCATGTACTCGGTAAGGTCACCATCGTTATCGCCAACAGCCTATTCAGGCCTAGTGCCTCTCCCATCGACCTCCAACCGCTCCTGTCTTGTGCTGCTCGAGTCCACAGTTTACCCCCGACTTTAAGTTCTCTACAGTGGCTGGGGACTGATGGCCGAGAGTTGAGTTGGTCAGTCGTGGGAGGTGGCGGCCATCCAGTACACCAGGGTGGCCAGATCTTTCTCTGGTGAGGAAGTGCTGTTTGTGTCCCCGAGAGCCTTGCCAGCATGGTTGAACCTATCTGGTTTAGCCTGTTAGGTGTTCAGGAGGATGGTTCCTGCAGGAGCAGGCAGCACTCCGAAGTTGCACCTTTGATTTCTTGGGGCAGAAGTATTGTATTTTCCAGTGTATGAGGGGCACTGCTGTTTCGGTTGTACGGCCCCAAAGCAGTCCTTTTTCTGGAAAATTCTGTTGCCAGATTATGCTGACATTACCTCCCCCTCCCCCCCCTTCTTTTTTTTTTCGCAATGAGCCCATTTGTCAAAAATCATGTACATAAGTTATGTTGCGTTGCTCCACATTGTGGTTTGTTTCTCTGCCAAATATAATTCTGCTAGAAGAGCCCAAGAGCAGTTTGTAAACATGAAAAGTAAGGTTGTGCAGAACGGGATGTGAAAATGCTGCCATGTGCTTTTTTGTGCTTTTTTGTGCCATGTGCTTTGATTGCAATTAGCTTTAAGGTAATTGGACAGTACATTGCATAATTGCCACGTGCGCTTGAGAAGCAAAAGTTTGAGAAGAGTGTTAATACGAAAGCATTGAATGGCCCACTGAGAGATAAAGCTGTCTCTGTTCGGTGTCTGTAGCATCAAAGCGGGCTCCTAAATAAGCGTTTTGTAGTGCATGCTTTACACTAATAAGTTAAAGAACATGCACGGCAAGGCAACAGACACTTGGGCTGGGACAGCGCATACCGTACCGGGGTGGAGTCTAAGAATCTAAGCTGTCAGTAGTGGCAACCTCGGCTCTAGTGAACGGTGGCTGGCCACACCAGTACACCACGGACACCCCCGCAGCAAAACTAGCACATTACTCCCAGCATAGAACTTTTAAAAAATTTAATTTGACGATAATGCTTTCGTATAGACAACTCGGAACGAGTGCTCTAGTGTCTTCAGAGGTCTCTCTCTCTCTCTCTCTCTCTCTCTCTCTCTCTCTCTCTCTCTCTCTCTCTCTCTCTCTCTCTCTCTCTCTCTCTCTCTCTCTCTCTCTCTCTCTCCATCCCCTCCCCCCTCCTTTCCCTATGTTTGCGTAGCTAAGTGTTCAGGCTTCCGCAGATGTCTGTGTAATATTTTGGAGATTTGGAGACACAGCTCGGCCAGTGTGGGGGTCATTCTTACATGACAGTATCTGTGTGTCGGTTGTTTGGAGACGTTTTTGACGCCATGCACTTGCACTTTGCCACAGGGGAGGAAGTCGAGGCGGGAGAGGCGAGCGCTTCGGGAGAAGAAGCTCAAGAACCGCAAGGTGACCAGCCCACCAAGGTCAGTGCACTGATAAGTGATCGGCGCCTTGTCTCGTGAGCTAAACTTTTCAGTGTGGTTGCCATGGCTAGAACACAGAGGAGTCCCTTAAACAAGCATTGTTGTGCATTCATTTAACATAATTTGAATGTCGCGCATGAATCTCGCACCTGCCAGCCTATGTGAAGTGCAGGTTTCGTTCGCATATGACCTCACCAAAGCCTTCGATAGAGTCTCACACAAAGCTATCCTCCAAAATCTGGCAATGACTCACCTCGGGCAGCGAGTTTACACTTACATTAAAGAGTTTCTCACTGATCGTACTGCTGTAATACACGTCGGTGACCTAGTATCTGACGCTATTCACATGCCTTCAGTTGGTACCTCTCAAGGAGCAGTCCTCTCTCCCCTCCTTTTTAATCTGGCTCTTCTTAATCTCCTTAAACGCTTAGCTCAAATCCCACACCTTAAACCTAGTTTGTATGCCGATGACATCACTCCTCTGGTGCCACCGGAGGTAGTGATGCACATCCCACACCTAAACATAGTTTGTATGCCGATGACATCACTCTCTGGTGCACCGGAGGTAGTGATGCACAAATTGAGGAGCGCTTTCAGGCAGGCACAGACGTCGTAGTCGTGGGAAGCGGCACTCGCCGGTCTTGAGTGCTCCTCTACTAAGTCGGAGCTCATGACCCTCCCAGCTCCCCGCCGGTCATGCTACACTCCGGACAGAACGATCAAAATTCAGAATAATTCCGTGCCAAATGTCACTATACTTAAGGCTGGCTTGATCATACAACGCAACAGAGCCACCACCGATACATCTCCCAGCTGACCTCTCATGTCAATCAAAACTATGGGCTTCATCCGTCGCATAACAGCCGCAACAAAGGGAATGACCGAATTTGAGCGTCTCCAACTAATTCATGCCTTCGTGAAAGTCGCATCACATACTCTCTCCCATATCTAAATCCGACTAACAGAACTGCATAAAGTAAATTGCCTCATACGGAAAAATCTACAAAACGGCGCTTCTAATCCCTCAAAGCACTTCCACT
This sequence comes from Haemaphysalis longicornis, assembly GCA_013339765.2. Classification (NCBI taxonomy): domain Eukaryota; kingdom Metazoa; phylum Arthropoda; class Arachnida; order Ixodida; family Ixodidae; genus Haemaphysalis; species Haemaphysalis longicornis. The sequence continues at coordinate 75,298,615 of CM023452.1, read as the reverse complement.
GCCAAACTGGAACGCCTAGGCATGTATAACACAGCTGAAGAGCTCATGGAAGCCCACTCTGTGATTCAACTTTCTCGCCTTTCTACCACCTCTGCAGGCAGAGCATCTTAGATTCGCTCGGGCTTCATGCACCAACCTTTACTGACGAGAGAGTACGCATTCCTCCTGACTTACACAATCTCCTACTCGTTCAGCCAATTCCCCGTAATATGCACCCGGAGCACAATGTTAAACGCGGGAACATCGTGCATGCGTGCTCGCCCGTAAATACCCATGGGCCCGACCACCGCATATGTGGACGCCGCTAGTTATCGCCACCACAATGCTTATGCAGTCACCGCACTGTTCGACCCTAAAGCACCCCCTTACCAATCACTAACTATCGTAACGCGCTCCCCTGCCACTGCGGAAGAGGCGGCCATTGCACTTGCGCTCACTCACCGGTCTACACCAACAATTGTTATTTCTGATTTGAAAACGGCCATTCGAAATTTTGCCCGTGGTAACATTTCCCCGCAGGCTCTCAAAATTCTTCTTCAAATCCTCCCACCTCCCACACGGAGCTGATTTGGACTCCAGCCCATGCGGGGCTGGAAGGTAATGAAGCGGCTAACCTTGCAGCTCGAGAGCTAACCGTCCGAGCTGGGCCAAGTCGCATCCCTTCCCATGGAGCCCAATCAGCCCGTGACAGCCTGTAACTTCCAGGAAATTACCTGCCATTACCACCTCTCTCGCCAGCGCTACCTCCACCCCACTGGTCGCTTTCTATCGCAGAGGAACGATTGCTGGCGCCTTATACAAACCAATACCCTCCCTTGTCGCGCCAGACTACATGCAATTTATCCCTCAATATTTCCTTCTCCCCAATGCCCCGACTGCGGAGCCACCGAAACAGTCTCTCATATCGTTTGGCAATACCCCCACAACTCATTCCCTCTCATCTCTTCTGAAGAGCACTGGGAGGCGGCGTTACGCAGCTCAGACCCTCAAGTCCAGCAAGGACTTGCTGAACGAGCAGCTCAGGTCACCGGCACCCTCCAAGCGCGGGTCACCACTCGTCGTTAGCCCAACTAGTGCTCAAATAAAGTGTTTTCTCTCTCTCTCTCTCGCATATGGCCTTTGCACGTGATATTTGCCAAATCTTGACACAAAATTGCCGAAATTTTTGACTGACGTGATTTTTTTTTTTTGACTGCTTAGGTGCTAATATCACTAAGCATAGAATGCAACATTAAATGGTCAAAAGCAACATAAATAATTATTTACAGCCTGGTTTTCGCGTGTCTGTTTTAGTTTTGACAAAACAACAATGCAACTGCCATCACGGGAGGGCGAACATTAAAATGGATTTAAAATATGTTATACTGAACAGTTACTGTTGAAACTTGCTGGGAGATATCTCCATATACAGAGGAATACTTTTACATAGTTCTCTCAACTTTGAAATTTGGTGCCAGTACTCCTGGGAGCCATGAACTCAAAATACGTGTTTGTTCAATTTTAAAGAACTAGCCTTGGTAACTCACTCAGCTCCATTCCAGCAACAAAAGATGGTGTCTTAACCAAAACAAATGCAAGGAATATTGAAAACCATTCAAATTTTGTGCTGCAGTCACGTAATAGTCTATACCCCATTACAACAGCCCTCTTAACGCGGGAAAAAATGTCCACTGTATCTGAAGGGGGAGGTTGGGGGGGATTTTATGAATGTAAAGTGAGAAATTTGACCGGTATTGCATATAAGTGCTACAGCCAATTTGTTTCTACACACCTGCAGCATCTCTGCACACCGTTGAAGTGGGGAAAAGAATCGCCTAACGCTGTTTTTGAAGCTTCACACCGGCACTTGGAAAAAGGCCTAGCACATGTGGTAGAGTGCATAGAGACGCACGCTAAGCTGAGCAAATAAAGCAAGAATATGACTGGGGCCAACTACTAATCAGCTATAATAATCAGTCAAGGCCAGCAGAATTAGCCCGGCTCTTTTCAAACCCGTCGTTGCGAGGCAGGTGTGTCCGAAACCATTTGTAAAACATTCGGATCACTGCCTGAAGGCAGCTTCCGCATTTCTAATAGGGTTGCCACTTTTCCCCGAAAAAAAACCCGGCCCTTCAAGGGGGGAGTATATAGAATATTTATTTTGTGTTAAAAAAAAAGACGCCATGTTTCTGACAAGCAGGGCCAGTTATTGTGGTGTTTTCTTAGAGAGAAATCAACTTAACGTTTGTGAAAGTGATTTCACTGAAACGTAACCGCAATTGCTGACCGCGGCAGTAGCATTTCGTTGTTTTGTTCCTCCCTTAGGACCCCTCCATCTCAGGCAGTGCGCCCGCCCGCGTATTTTCTCTGCTCGCGTGTCTTTGCGCAGCTTGTCGACACATATTCATCGTCTTGGTTGTTGAATTGACGCTTATAAAACGCCAAAACGGACATAATCACGGCCCACGGGCCAAAAAACCGGCCAATGACGGCCGGTTTTAGATATGGACCGGCAACCGGCCCGCTGTTTAAAAAACCGGTCGGGCCGCTCCAAAACTGGGCAGGTGGCAACCCTAATTTCTAATCATCTTAGTCTGGTCATAAAACATCTGATGCGAAATAGTCCGATGAAGGACAGCTATGAAATTGAAAGTTATACCAGTTGGACTGCGCGCGGCCAACGGCAGATTGCACACAATGGATGGGAACCGTCCCCCTGCTTGAGGCACTTTTTAGCTTTTTCATCAAACGGAACAGGAATGATGCATGCGTGGGAATAATAAAATGCAAAACTTCACTGAACCTAAGTTCTTTATTACATTAAAAAAAAAAAAAAACTGTGACAAGGGCAGACGCGACCTCCGGGGGCGCAACTGCGCGTATTCGAAGCGCTGTTCTTCAATCTCGCTGGAGTTGTATTTTCGGCAGTGGCCTTGTTCTTGATGCGCTGAGCAGACCGTCTGCCGAGACAGGCCCGTACTTCTGGTGATTTCGACCTGTTTTTGCCATGTTCGGCAGCGTTAGTTATGCTTAGTTTATCCGACAGTGGACTCAACTACCTTACTGCTTTACTGCTTGTGCGGCTGGTTGCACAAAAAAAAAATGGCCACCGGTACTGACTTGGCTTGGCTGCACCAACGACCCGTTCTACGCCGACAATGTTGCCAGACATGGTAGTTTCCTCACCAAAATAAACAAAGAAAAAGCATATGATGTGCCGACACCACCGCTGTTAACATTCAGTCAAAACAATTTTCGCCTAAAATTTAACCTGTTGTAGCTGATAGTCTGCTCTAGCCGAGCCTGTTATGAGCGGAGTGGACTCCATTTAGAATGCATGGGGACCAAACAAACCAACAGAAATGGTCTGTTGTAACCGGAATCCCGTTGTTGCCGGATCCGCTGTAATGAGGATAGACTGTATAGGCAGGAGTGACGCAAAATGGGCCAGCTCTGAAAGCGCAGTTATTAAGCGTGTTGTGTTAACAACACAATTAGCAATTAAGTGATACAATCAAACGGAACTTTAGGCCCCACTAAATCAACCGGTCATGTTTTCTTGGCAGTTGTTTAGGTCAGTGGCCGCCAATCGTGCAAACAAGATTTTGTGATGTCATAGAGACGTCGCTGTGAAGTCGCCACTGCTTCATTCATTTCCCTTAATACTTAGATTTTTTTTTTTAATTGCGATAAACTTGGTGTCACCGTTATTGGGACGAAGTTGTCTTTTTAAAGGGACCCTGCAACGCTCTTTGAGCAGTGAAAGTAAACCTGCGAGACGTTTAGATTACACTGCCAGGAATACCCGAGCCAAATATTACATGTGCTTGTGAAGCGGTGAGCACGCAAATCGCTGTGAAAGACACAGGAAAACCAACCACGCTGTCTTCAGTTTTCCTCATTATGCACCCCTGGCATGGCCTAAACGACGTCATTGAGGCCATGGGGGTTCATTGGCTGTCGCTGAGCTACTGTGCCGCTTACATCTCGCATTTTCTGTGACGATCCACTGTCGTCGGCACTGTGTACACCAACCTCTTCTATGTCTGAATTTGTAAGCACAGTTTTGGTGTTCCTTTTGTGTTTTGAGTGCGTGCGGAGTTTGAGTGACGAACTCAATACTGCCCTTTTAACGAGCCCACTCGACAACAAATGTTTATTGCTTCAAAAACGCCCTACCAGCCTGAGCGCGTGCCTGCGAACAGGCACCCATGCCTGCTTTTTTGTGGCCCCAGACCGGAAATAGACCTTTCCACGTTGCGGAGAAAAGGAGAAAACTCCCCAGCCTGTGATGTGTCAAATGCCGCTGAAGAAAACGCTGCGAGCCGCCCCCCTCTCCGGGAGAGAGCACGCAGCTTTCATCGCGTTGTCCACGGTCGAGTTTAAGGGAACGATTATGCGCGATTAGTCATCGCACGTAGTTTTGGTGATAGGGAACGGATTTTCATAATTCTTGTGGGAGGAGATTTCTGGGACAATAGACTTTACTCCAGAATACATTCCGAGTGGTCGATGGTAAGTGCTGCAGGGTTTCTTAATTGAACAAAAATTGTATTTTGTCATAATGGCCCCTTAAAAAACTCCAGGTGGCCTAAGTTAATCCACAGCCCTTCGTTATGGTATGAATAGGGTATCGAAGGAGTTTTAAAAGTCAGGTGTTTTTATGTTTTATCTCCATGGTGGGAGTTCCAATGACCACTTGATTGCTGTTTTTTGGTGTGTGCGCATTTCTGTGCTGTTATACTCATTCCGCTCATTTCCCTCTCCGATTGCAGCTATGCAGCCAGGGCCAGCCCAACGTACAAGGCATTCAGGTAGGGCACTCTCAGTTGAGTTTTTGTGGCGGGTGGGCTTACACTGTGTGGTCGCTCATGTGCTGTTCTCTGTACTACCAGGTTCCTAACAAAGTAAGTACTAACTCCAAGAGATTGACAGTCGTGAGGCCTTCCTTGATTGCTCACATCCAAATGGCAGTGGCATTTTAACGTAGCATCTATATTTTCTCTTGTTGAATAACTATTTGGACAAATGCAAACGTGCAAGCAAACAGCATCACTTTCTGGCCATGGCGGCCGCTTTTCCGATGGAGGCAAAAAGCGAAAACACCCGTGTGTTCAAGATTTTGGTGCACATTAAAGATCCCCAGGTGGTCAAAATTAATCCGGAGCCCTTCATTACGGCACGCCTCATAGCCTGTGTAGCGGGGGCGCATTAAACCCCACAATCAATCAAGCAAATCAAACAGCATCACTTCCTAGGCAAGAGCTGCCATTCAAGCATCTAAAATGCTTGTTTCTGCATGTTATGCTGTTGCAAAGCTGCATGTGCATTCAACAAATGCCCAACCCAGCAGGTGGTGGCTAGCAGAAAAGGAAAATACCTGCAAAACTGCTTTTAGAATCTAATGATTGAATTCTGTTTTCCTTTCCTTAACAAAAAAGAAAAATTTACAAAAGCATTTTGAAGCTGTGAAGGGCAAGGCTTTCGAAAAGTTCTTGCTCAGAGGCTGTGCTTGTGAAAACTGCGAAACCTTATTCAATTTCTGACTGGAGGGGTTTGGGCTACGGGGCAAGAATTTATGTAGGAAGCAAAACGGCCCATTACAGTGGGCAAGCAACCGTATAATGTCGCAATGAAAACCAATGTGAGCTACGAAGCTTCGTGTCTGCGACGGCAAAGGGGAGGGTAGCGGCACCTGACGGACAGATGATGGCGGCCACTGTTCATTCCTGCGCTGCGCAGTGAAATGCCGATCGCGCCAGCCGCGCCGTTCATTCTCTCGCTACAGATGCCGCTAGCTCTACCTGGGCCAAACTCTGACATTATCTGCCCCTCTAGGAAGCGAAGTTGCCCCTCCTGTTTTTGTTCCTACTCTAGGACGCTACCGAGTCGAAGCACTCGCGATTTGACGAGAGCTTTTATCTTGAACAGTTTCGGCGCCAGCTTAGCAGGCAGTGGTCGTGACTTTCCTTCCAGGGCACAGTCGAGTTCTCGGTCACGCTCAAGGTCACCGCAGAATGCTGGCGAGATAACCTTCATCACCAGCTTTGGGGACGATGCCTCGGACGACGAGGACCACGCCTCCAAGAAGGCGCTTTTCGAAGGCAACACCGTCGACGTCTGGCCCCGCATCTGGTGGGGGGTCGTCGTCGGGGGGCAAGGCGTCGTCCTCTCGAACGAGCAGTGGCCGACCAGACGGAAACTCGAGGCGAAAGTCGCGGGACCGCTCAAGGTTAGCGAGTGTGCTCTCAAGGAGTGGTAATGATGTTCTTATTGTGTTTGCGAAGGTAGTGTTATTGTGGTCTTTGCAGGGTATGGTATGTTCTTTGCTAATCCTCAGATGTGTGAGCATTTCTATCTACTAAGTCTCAAGGAGGAAACTGACCTTTCAATCTGTAATGTGTCACACTTCTGCCGCATAAGAGAATTATATTTAGAAAAGGCGCTAGGGTCTTGATGTCTTCATGCTAAGACCGCTGTGTTGCTTCTGAAAAAATATTTTCCAAGCAATGCATTTTTATATGATCGCACTCTGTAGCAGTACATGGTGTCTTATGGAGGTATTTAATTAAAGGCCTACTTTGATGTCAGACTGCTTATATTACCCTTGAAAACATGTCCTGGCAGCAGGGACTCTGTTTGTAGTAGTGCAGTCTACTTTGAAGGGGTCGGTGTAAGGCAGCAGAGCGACTTAGGCATGGTGGTTGGACCTGCGGACCTTTGTGGGGTTGAGTGTGGATGTCAAAAAGGTGCCTCAAAGCATGCGGCGGTCACATGCACACTATTGGAAAATCTGCATGTACAGTTAAACCTCGTTATAGCGAGATGGGCTATAACGAAATAATGGATATAACGAGCAAATCGTAATTCCCCTTGAACGACCCCATAGAAACCAGTGTATTTAAAACCTCGTTTTAACGAGGTAAAATTTTTCCGTTACGGGATATAACGAACAAATTTCGTTGAGAAATCGAATGTTGAACTAATTTTGCAACAGTGCACATCGCGGATTTGAGACAGTGCGCGACGCGGCAACTGTATTAGCAGTTCAAAACTCCCGCCACGCGCGCGAAGCTGGATGGCGCGCCATGCGGACGCTGCGCCCGCGAAGCCCCCACCCGCCCCACCCTCCTCTCGCTGCGCGCAGCATGCAGACAATGGGGCCCTTCGATTTACAGTCTCGGACTCACCGCGGCCTCCCCGAGAAGCAGTCCGACGTTCGATTTTCCCACGTATTCCTATGGCTTTGGGGAATCCGCGGACTATCCGCGGAAGAACCCCAATCATGGAGGAAAGAAAATGCACACGGCGGGTGCGGTTGCGTCGCCTCCCCCCCCCCCCCCTGTTCGTATCGCCGACGTCGCTGCGTAGTTTATCGTACTGCCCGTGTGATTCCAACAACGCGAGTGCGACAGGCAGTAACCGAGAGCGAGAGACAATCACGCTTGAACAAAAGACGGCTCCGATAAAAGCCGTCGCATCGGGCGCGAAGGAAGGTAAGGTGCACTCCGTGGTAAGGTGGCAAGAGACTTTGACGTGTGGACGAGTACGCTGTCCACCATCGGGAGAAACCGAGAGTCCATCGTCAGCGCTGTTGCACGTGGCGTGAAAGGAAGCGCTAAGGACGGCGTTGGAGGCACTAGATGCGGTGGACGTGCTGCGCCGCTACTTCAGTGCGCACGAGGGCGGCGAAGATGGCGTGAACGTTGCGGCCGCAGTTGAGGGAGCCATCGCTCGCATCAGGAAGGTGCATCAACGTCCAATTACGGACTTCTTCGTAGCAAGTCTGTTTGAAATACGAGTTTTGAACTGCAATAAACTAGGTTCATGACTTTTCTTTTTTACCTCCAGAATGTGTTTATTTTACTGACTACCGCCATGCAGCAAGATGCTATTTCGCCCACTTTTTGTTTTAGGTCACTACAATGCATAATATTTGCAGTAAATGTCGGCTACGGCTATAACGAAATATTGGCTATAACGAGCAAATCGCGGCGCCCCTTCAATTTCGTTATAACGAGGTTTAGCTGTATGTTTTTTTAGGTGTTGCAAAAAGCAGGGCTCTTTCAATCGACCGGCTGCAGTTACATTGTAAAGTTTCTCTCTTCCTTACAGCTGCGCATCTTGCGCAGTTTTGATACAAATTTGTTTTCCTGCGCCAGGCTGCTCCAAAAGCTTGAAAATTGCAGAAATTGCGCCGAACTGCTCCAAAGCAGTCCGAGAGCCAAGGATTTTAACGCTTCCGCCAGTTTCAGTGGGGAAGAATGCCTACTGACGGCATAATTTACCAGCACCCCCAAGGTGATGCTGTTTGTAAGGTCTAATTTATTGATCATTCCATAAAAAAAAAAATGCATAAAATTGCCCCAGAGATAGTTTTTTCGAAAGTCACAATGTCGGGTTGCACATGTAATATTCTGTGCGTTTTTGAAGTTTCCCCATCTAAAACCATTGCGAAGTCCTGGGGAAAAAATACTTATGTGTACTGAGGTGACGAACTACTTGTGCAAGTTGAACAAGAAACTGCAATTTTCGGAGCGCCGTATCTCCGGAACGACATTACTGTGCGCCGCCATCTTGGTGTGGTGAAGATTGGAAAACATGGCCGCCGGGTGAAGCAGTTGCTCGTGTTTGAGGCAGAGTGCTGTTTGCTGATTTCTACCGTTGGTTTGATTATGGGGGTGGCTGTGTTTACATGTAGTCGTTTGATCTGTTGCGGGAAGTTGCGCGGATCGAAAGATGGGAGTTCATCAAAAACAACGAAGTGCCGGCGAATTCTCCGTGTTTCAAACTTGAGTGTGACGTGTGGGGCGTGCTTGAAGTGAAATTTCGGACTCATTTTAGATGTTATAAAACGCTGAGTTATTGCTGCCTTTGACAGCGAGCTTGCGAGCAGCGGGAATGGTACGATAGACACTGCACAAGTGGTGGTGCAGGCTACGTCGCCGCAAAATGTTCAAGCAGTGTTCGATAGCGGAACGGGCTATTATTGCACGCTAGTAATAATGGTTCATCTACCTGAAGTGAAATTTAATAACAAAAGAGAGGTTGCTAAACGTACAATCAAATTACGATCGTAGTGAACGTGCACCTTGGACATTATATGGGAGCTGGGGTGCGATGACTGTCACCTCGCTACGCGCAACTTTTGCCGTGGCTCTACACTTGTGCGTAAAGCCCAGTCTGGGATTATGAAAATAATCATTTCAGCATCACATGATAATAAAAAATGCCTCTTTGTTTTTCAATTCGAAATTTTCAAGTGCACTCCACGCTATCTATGCATATAGTATAGCCTAAGAAATTAGAAATGGTTTGTTAAAATGCAGCGCAGTTTGTACCTTGTGATACTCTGGCAGAAAAAACTCTATTGAAAGGCTTTTATTTTAGTGTTATGTGCGTTCAAAACTGATTAAAAAGTGCGCTTCCCTCCCCCCCCACCCCCCGCCCTCTCGAGTTGGAAAACATTTGTTTTTTAGGCTCTAAGGTGACATACTAAATGTCGTTCTTCTGCTCCAAATCAAGGTTCTTCCGCTCCAAAATCGAGATTTCGCTGCTCCAAAAACTGCTCCCAAATCTGATTCAGCTGTTTCACCCGTTACAGGGACCGGCGCGCCGGTTCGTCGCACGGTTCAGGCCGAGGCGGTCGTCAGTTGCGTAGACGGTCCTCCACTTCACGTTCCAGGTAAGGTGTTGGGGGAGTCAAAGCAGTTGCTCGTTTTAAGCCAAGCTTTCAGCCTTGGGAACGCACCGCAGAAAAGCCAAATCTGAGAATGATGATTATCGTGGGTGAAGGGAAAGATGGTTGGAACGCTTCCCGTGGTCGGAATCGAACCTGGGTCCCTGGTGTTATGAAGCCGGCGTCTATTTGATTGCGCCATTCTGACACTACAGAAGCAGTTTGGGTTTAGAGAGGGATGCCTGGACGTGCAAAATTAGACAGAACATGGAGCCCTTTATCCAACAACAATTACAGTTGAATACTAGGGGAAGCCGCCATGGAATGCCCATATCAGTGAAGAGCTAGAGAGCACAATTGCAGTGCAGTAAACCATCCCGACAAGAAACAGGTGCTCGCCTCTGAGTTCGTTTGGTGTTGGACTTGACTTGATTTTGTGAAGCTTTGCGTTCTCCCATCGTTGTCGTTTCCACAGAGGGGTAGTTCGTTTTTTTTTTTTTTTTTTTCACATGCTTCATTGTTTTCCCACATTGCTTGTGGTTTTACTTTGTTACCCAACTTCCCCCCTCTAAATCCTGACCTGGCTACAAGAGGCAAGGACAGATGAGTGGATTACAGAACTGCTGGGTGGATTACAGAACTGCTGGTAGTAGTGGTAGTTTGGTAGCGTTGTGAGTATTGTTTGGCCTAAGGACAAGAATATGTTGTTTGAAGGTTGGAATTGGGCAAAATAGGTGTATCCAGCTTCCCAGCAGCTCATTTTGTGCTTGTGATGCACGGTATATGATGCGCTGTGATGCCCTTTCGCGATTGAACGGCGACGTGCACTCAAGTCGTTTCACTGAGGTCATAAGACTCGGGATTAGCTCGAAGTCTGTTGTTAAAGAAATGTTGGGTAGACAATGGCTTACCCTTCACTATGGGGATAGCTGTGAATTGGGCATCTTTCAATTAAAATATAGGTATTCTGGGAGCCTGCCTGCAGAGATAGTGGTACACTGGGTATTGGACCTGATGCCTCCGCCGTCAAACAGCCTGCACACAAGAACCTCCGTTTATCCAGAGAGATGTTGAATCAAATGGCAGAGAAAGGTCTGCAGCGATTCAAAGATAATGGAATCTGTTAAACAGTGTCTGGTTCCCACCAAATCTGCTTGTATCTTCCACAAAGTGGGAAGTGACTTTTTTTTTTTTGTAGTTTTTCATATCTCCACCACGCTCCCATCAGCAACTTCCGAGCTGTGTTTTTTCGCCCCCATACTTAGGTGTGGTTTGTCATTTCGCCCCGTGGCGTCTCCATTTGTTTCTCCGAAGGTCATCGTCGGCAGGTAGGGGTCGCCGCCGCAGCCGTAGTCGTAGCCGCAGCCGAAACCGGTCGTCGTACCGAGCTCAGCGCGGTCCCAGGCGGCGGTCTCGGTCACTGCGATTGCGCTCGCCGCGTCACCGAGGAGGCCGACGCAGTGCTTCGCGGAGTCGCTCAAGGTAGGGGAGTGTTTAACCTGACAAGCACCGCGCTATGCATGTGTAATTAGAAACCGAAATATTGGCGCTGAGCCAGTTGGGGTTTCGATTGTATGGCAGTGCACTTCGTGTAAAAATTGATTTGCATTGTGCATATACTTTGACTTGGAAAAGTTCTGAAGTTTTGTGGTATCAGAAGAACCTTCAATTGCTTTGTGATAGCTTTAAACTGAAGGGTTAACAACTTTTGCGGTCTAGAATGGTGGTTCAGGATTTTGGAAGACCAGAAACTTTAGTTTCTCCAACCTAGGTTTAAAGAAAAAATTGCGCCCACCTCCTTGCGAGGGGAACCCTGTGTAGATGCGACGCATCGTGGGGTTCACTTGGTGTTTCCATTGGATTGATTCTGAAATCGCATGAAACGTGTCGGGAACGCGTATGATTATTATGTTTTATGATTATTATTATGTTTTATTGGCCAATTATGTTTTATTGGCCAATCTTGGTCAATCTCTCTAAGTGGTATGCTTGGGGCTTCGCTGTCGCAATGACCTTTACTCCATCATTGTTGCTGTAAGTGGGAGCGTCTTTTCTTTTATTGCAAGCGTTAATCATTGCCCCATCATGCGTTGTATCAGTAGCATCTTGACGTAGTTTGAATGGGTCAAGGATATAAGGCGCGTTCGTAGCATTTGATTCTGTCTCAGTTTTGTGGCGCAGTGGGAAGAGCACCATGTACCTCGCGTTCCGCCCACAGGGTCGTGGGATCCAAACCGGGCGCCGCTAACTACTATTTTTTTTTATAGTGTAGGGGGAGGGGTGTGGACAGACAATGCCGAATGGAGGGACAAGGCGAGTGAATGAGATGCAGTCGCATCTAAAACAAGTAATGCATAGACGAGAAAACTTCAGCATCAGCTTAGATATTAGCATGCACTTCTGTTGCAACGCTAGGTTGTGGCCAGAGCTTCTGGAGCTGATGAAACGTGGCACTATCTAGCCAAAATGCATTGAGCTGGTGTAGGCTGGCGTAGAATGCATCTGCTGTTTGTAGCACAGTGACAGCCTTCAAACCATTATACTGGAGTTGAATTCAGATTTATCAAATTCAATAGGGATCACAAAATGGTGAAATTCAGATGCCGTACTTACTCGATTCGAAAGGGCACCTTTTTTTCTTGCAGATTACAATTGAGTACTTGGCAAAACAGTACCAGTAATTGCGTATCATTTTCAGCATAATAGGGCCAGCATAATAGCACACTCGCGCGAGCAAAGCATCAAAGATTGCACAACTACTGTTGCGAGAACTTCCAAAGAGATAGCGCAGCACCGCACCGCTACCATTTGTAACGCTGCTTGTGGCCTTTGCCTCCAATACCTCCAGTGCATGTTTATTTCCCCTACATTATTTAAATGTAGCTGTTTGTTTTATCCCCTTATTGCCGCAACTTGGTGCTCTTTTGAAGCTCTGTAAGGTCCAGCTGTGGTGCCGTGAAGTCTATCAGCATCAGCCAATCGCTCAAGTTGACGTATTAATTAGGAAGTAGAATGCATGAACATAGCTCATGGGTTGTGACCCTCTCTGCTGTTTTCCTCAGTATAAAACTTATATTTGACCAAAGTTTTCTTTGAAACTGGCATAAATTGCAATTTCTCGATTGGAGGAAAGTTGTGTGTTGTTTTCATGGCCGCGTTAATTGGACCACAAGGACAGCTGACATCGGTGTGATGGGTTACCGTACTTACTCGATTCTAACGCGCACCCGATTTTCTGGCAAAAAAACCGAAAAACCTTGCATCTCCGATTATAATGCGCACGGAACTTTGTGACCCAGGCAAACTAATGCGAGAGCAATCGTCGATTTATTTCCCGAAGTAATCTCACTCATGTCACTCGTCGTCGCTTTCCGCTGACCACATGTCGTCCTCGGTGCCGCCAAGAGCGTTCGCGATGCCACACTTCTGAACGAACGTTCAACCATGGTCGATGGGATCGTGGCCCACGCCTCGCACGCCCATCCCGCGAGCTTCTCCAGAGGCGCACGCTTCAGGCGACAGCTCGTTGTTAACGCGTGAAAGCCGCTGCTACCATTGCTGTTATCAAGCGCGCAAGTGGAACGATTTGACGATTTCTGTGAACGCCGATAGAAAAGCCTAGGCGCCTATGCTTCCTGTGTTCGAAACATTGTTGCTAAAGGCTTTGGCGCCATCTTGAGATGGCGATGGCGATGGGTGGGACGAAATTTTCGCTGTTTCGGCAGCTTCGGTTTCGTATCCGATTCTAACGCGCATGCGATTTTTCGGCCTATTTTTCCGGAAAAAAGGTGCGCGTTAGAATCGGGTAATTACGGTAAGCTGTGTACATATTTTTTTCTTCCCTTGCCTTGTGCTTTCCAGATATCCCAAGATTGATGCTGGCTGGGGTAATACATGTTGCCCAGCTTAAGTGGCCACCATTTAAATTTATACAGAGCAGTTTTAAAGTGAAGCTTTCTGTGTCTCGCTGATGGGGTTCAATGTCGCTCCAAAACGCACTTCAGGAAAGCCATCTTTGCACGATGTGTTTCACAAAATGATGATGGTGATGATGATAAGCGAAGGTAAGGTGGCTAGGATGGGGAGGTGTGAGCACCGCGGCGCCTTTCTTCGGCTGCGCGTGACTCCCTTGCGCACCGATGACGCCAGGGAAAATGTGGCACTGCCCATCGAGGCGCGGCAGCTGCAGCTGGCCGCGTCGTCCTGCCGGTGCTCGCCCTACGCTCGCCGCGGTCAGCTTCGTCGTGCGTTGTGGACTGTCTCACGTCATTCTCCCATTCAGGGCACGACGCAGTCGACAGCAAACAAGGCAACGGAGAAAACGTAGGAAAGATAACTCGCACATTCAGCGTGACACTTCAAGACGCCTCCAGTTAATGACAGTTTGCAGGCTCTACGGTAGTGCCAATCTTAAGGATGGCGGCCATACTTCGAGGGAGGCGAAATGCATGGCGTCCGTGTTCCGGGCGGTGTCAGTGCACACTATACAACTCCAAGTTTTTTTTTAATGCATCCCGGAGCCACTTCACGCAATGTGAAAACGCTTTTGAAACTGAAATGTGAACTGGGCCCGTGAAACTAAATTTCACGGGTGTAATGAAATGGGCTGATAAAATTTTTTTAGTGGTAAATATTCCTTCTTTTACCCTTACAGAAAGGTTGCGATACTGCAAGGATTTCGTTTTCACCTTGATGGTAGAAATGCAGCCGACGCAATGCTGGCAATGCACTCATTTCAGCTGCGTGCCTTACCGCTCCTTAGTCAACAGTGCCGCCCATGGCATCAGCGTGCTGTGGAGTCATGTTTCCACCGCCATTGCTCACACCTCCCCATTCTAACCACCTTAGCGAAGGCACATTAAGCACCTCAAGAAAAGAAACACTTCCCGTGGTCGGGATCGAACTTGGGTCCCTTGTGTTATGAAGCTGGCGTCTTTTCTCTTGAGCCATTTGGACATGGTCGAAGCAGTTTGAAATTGGCGCATTACTCAGGCTACGTGGGAGGAAGCTTCAAGTTTTAACATCTGTCTCTTTTAAGAAAGGGGCTTTGATTTTTTGAAAAGAACAAATAAGGTGCAGACGTGATCAGTAGAAACCAAACAGTGAAAGCAGGAAAGACGAGAGCTTAAGTTGGAATGGGGAAACGTGCAGGTCTCGGTCAAGGCACCGGGGGGGCTACAGGCGGCGTTCGTCTTCGTCTCCGAGGTCGCCGCCACGAGGAGCTCGTGACCGGAGGTCCAAGTCCCGGTCTCGGTCCCGGTCCCGTTCATCACCGCCGCGCAAGCTTCCCAGCCCGCCTCGGAAGTCGTACTACCGTCACAGCCTGTCCAAGTCGCGGTCCAAGTCGCTGAGCAGCGATGATGACACTGGCAACGGCGGTGGTGACGAGAGCAAGATGACGGCGACGACGACGCGTTCGCGCAGCGACAGCAGCAGTGACGAGTCGCGGGGTCAGAGTTCAACGGGCACGGCCAATGGCAACCGCCGCAACTGGCCGTCAGCGGACGCGCTGAGGTGAGCCCACTGTCATTCTCTCTCTTTCTCCCTCTCTCTCTCTTTTATCTCTCTCATTTTCCTAATAAAATCCCCGCCCTAGCACTTCTTGTGCCTTTTAATAAAAAGAGGGGACGTATACAAACATTTAGAGCCCTTCCGCTGCTGTGAAGACCAGCGAAGCTGTTTTGGCCATAATTATATAGTCGAACATCGTTATAATGAAGTAGTATTGGTACAGTAATTTAGTTCATTATATCTGATATTCGTTATAACAGTAGAGCTAAAAACTGGTTCAAAGCAATCAGTAATCTGGCCCCTGCAAAAATCCTTCATAGAAAAACGCATTATTTTAATCTTTGGACCTACTATATACAAGGTAACCCTTATCTTTCTCCTTGTGGCATTTCGAGCTCAATGAACCATCAAACGGGAAATTACAGCAGAACCAGGTTCTATGAAGGAAAGTTTGACATCCACCTAAATGCAGCCATATGGCTACAAAGGAAAGCTATACAGCTTCCTCAGAAACTTCGCAGTTGAAGAAAAATTCGTCCTGGTCCAGGATTCGAACCCTGGACCACTGCTTAACTGGAGCAGTCGCTCTACCAACTGAGCTAACCAGGAGGATAGTCGTTAGTAGCGCGAAAACGAATTGATCAACAACTCCAAGTGAAGGACAGGTGTTAATTGACCAGATTTAGGGGAAATCCCCAAGGTGGAGTAAGTTTCTATGAAGGAAAGTTTGACATCCACCTAAATGCAGCCACCTAAATGGCTGCATTTAGGTGGATGTCAAACTTTCCTTCATAGAAACTTACTCCACCTTGGGGATTTCCCCTAAATCTGGTCGGAGAACCAGGTTCATTTGACAAAGCAGGCCTGCATTCCTATTTTTTCGAGGAAGGATGTGATCTTTGTCTGGTGGCTGTTCACAGCACGGAGAGGGATGAAGTTTCCCACAGTGTCCATGAACATGAAACATAAACACAATGCCCCATGAAAGGGGCCTTTCTACTTCTTGCAGTTTCGGACGCCGGGAGTTTTTTCAACTAGCTTCTCAACCTACCAGTCAAAATATTTCTTTGTTGTATCCGATAGTGTGTGCGGCTCTCTCAGTTTCACTTTCGTTATAAAAGAACCAGTATCATTGAAATGAAGCGTGACCAACCAAAGTTTGTATTTTGTTCGCTGTACCTGATAAATCGCTATATCAGTTTCCGTTATAATGAGGCTCAACTGTATTGAGTTATGTACGGTGACTTACTGTATTGAGTGAATAAAGACACATACCCATAACTTCATTAGAACTAATTCGAGGTCAATTCCCATAGAATTTGTTTCGGTGTGGTGCCAATAGAACAAGAGTTCCAGCCATTTTCTGTAAGCATACTCCTGCAAACGACAATATTGGTAATGTTAACGTTTACAACTTCACCTTGTACAGACAAATTATGACGAGTAAATGAAATTTAAATAGGACATGCACCAGAATGCTCAAGCTAGCTATTGCAAATAAAACCAAATCATTTCTTTCAGGCAGGAACTGCAAAAGAAGGCTCACATCTTGTCTTTCTTCGGGACACCTCAGGCATTCCGGCTGCCCTAACTACTACTACTACTACTACTACTACTACTACTGGTGGCTGGCTTTGCTGATGGCGGTTTATAATTTACCGAATTTATTCAATTATAAGGCGGTCACGATTATAAAGCGAGGGTGCAGTTTGGAGAGTAAAAAAAATCGCCATGTGTGTACACACACGCACACGCGCACACACACACACACACACAGACACACACACTTAGCTTCGAATATAAAGTGGGGTATGACTTTGAGATTACGGATTTTGGGAAAAAAAACCTCGCCTTATATTCGAATAAATATGGTTACCTGCAGTAGCACTGGCCATGCGTTTGTCACCCTATGTGTTAATTTGTACTGCTTTAGCTCATGGGGTTGCATGTGCATGTTGTTAAAAATAGATCGAGTAGAGCTCTTTTTTTTTTTTTTGAGCTATAAATTTTTACTTTGGCGAAAAACTGCATAATGAGGCAAACAATGAAGCTTCAGTTGCGTGGGAGCTTATGTGAATGTAAGCTTGTGATTGCCTTCTGTGGTGACCGTTAGGGAATAATTTAACTTAATCTAAGAAATCAAAATAAAAAAATCTTTGGAAGAGGGGTTGACAGCATCAAAATTTTAAAAACTTGTGACTTGCGCATTCACTGAAAAGATACTAGAGGAATGGGTACGGCAGGGAAATAATGTAGACCATTGAGAATGTGCAAGGGGTTATGCCTGGTTTCAGATAGCACCAAATACCCTTGCTGCACTAGTGTTTCGACTGCATTCAAAATGGACTCCATCTGACTCAAGTGACAGGCTTCGAATGGTGCTTAGTATCGTTCGTGCAACATTCAGATTTGGATGGCAGTTGAAAGATTCATCGTTCACTCGTTAAGTTCTGGTAACTCAAAAAGTATTTAAGATATTTTTAAACTGATTGAGGTTTTGTTATTAGGTTAGTTAACTACATAAATTCTCCGAATATGACTAAATTTGGTCGATAAATAACAAAAATAGTTTTACTTGCCACTTCCCGCCTTAAGTTGCTGTGGCAGTGCTGCCGTAAAGTTTAATTTTCATACCATAGGAGTACACTCAAAATTGCAGACAAAGTCTCACAGAATCAAAGAATTGCCGCATATATTTAAAATTGGCTGTAAGCATAATTTGGCAGTTTTTTTTTTCTTTCACAAATTTCATATCATTTTCAAAATGTTTTCTGTCTGTATTCCTGGGGTATAGAGTATGTCAATAAAGTTAGCAATAGTATTTCACGTTCAGGAAAAATTGATTGCATAATGCACTGTGGAAAAAATTGTTTATGGTAACATAGTGTTGTTTTTCTGAGACAAGGGTACAAACATTTGTGTCTTGAATATCTTTCGCAACGGGCATTCAATTCAAAACACAGTTGAACTGAATGCTGTTGAACAGCCTGGGGGAGTACCATAACTTTCACATTTGAGTCAAATCGCATCCGATTCAACCGCATTCAAGACGCTAGGTTTTCAAGTTTCCCCGTTCAAGCCGGTTACGTGCTTGTGCTACGTGGCCCGATATTCTGAGCTGCGCTGGGCTGCGTCAGAGACAATGGCATCAAATTTAGGGCACCTGTTGGGGTGGGAGCTTGCAACCAGCTCAACCTGACTGCTTGATTGGCAGGATCTGTTTTAATCGAACACCCGCTCTTGCCTCGGAGTGGTGTGCAATTTCTCCTTCCTGCCCTGTTTCTCTTGCAGGCCGAACGTCTCTGTGGGTAAACCAGGTCCCGCCTCCAAAGTCAGTAAGATCTTGGTCTCACCACTTCTTCTACTTGCAAACAAACACACTGCTCGCCTCGTGTTTTGCTGTAAACAAAAACCCCTTCCCTTCCCACCTGGCGCCCCCCATTCCTTTCTTATAGCCGTGCTTTTCTTTTTTTTTTTTTCTTGAAAGTTGTTAAACAAAGAGTCTCTGACTTGTTCAGCATTCTGGCGTTCGTTTTGTAAGTTTAACGTTTACTTTTTTTTTTTTATACCTCGTGCGGTTACTGGCCTTGAACTGCATTTCAACCAAACGGGCTGGTCTTAAACTAAAAGAATCTTGTTATTGCTGTTATCGCGATAAAAATTGGGGGACATTTATGGTTCTGATTGTAGATGTGGATATTGTTTCTGTGTGAAACAGCCACATGCGCATTTATTCAGATCTCTAGATTTAATTTTGCGACAGCTGCTGTAAAAAAACACTGGAGGGATGTAGCTAAACATGGTACGAGTGAACCGTGCACAAGTCAAGGAGTGCAATAACACCGATATCATCATCGTGTCTCTGTAGGAGTGGAAGTTATGTCCATTCGACATTTAAGCTAGAAAGACAATACCAGTTTTCCTGGTTTCCATTCTTAAAAAAAGGAAATTCAAATGAACATAGCCTCTGCCCCAAGCCAAGTAGAACAATGATGCTAGTCTTACTGCACTCCTTGACTTGTGCACAGTTCACCGGTACCATGGTTCAGCAGCATTCCTCTGGTGGTTTTTCTGCAGATGTGGTCACAAAATTACATCAGAATAACTGAATTAAGATAAATAACTGTTTTACACAGCGACAATATTCACATCTACAATGTTAACAATAAACTGTATATGCCCCCAGTTTCTATTTTCACAACTGTAAAGCTGTTTTATCTAATCTCGCATTAAAAGGCTAGTTTCTTTTCGCGAATTTCGTCCAGATTTCTTTGACGACAATTTTTTTTAATTGCCTGCTTAGGCTTGGCAATTTTGGTGTTTCTCTCTCCTTTTTCCCATTTTAATTAAGCGAAGTGAGTGGAAACCTGTTCTTTCTTTTGCCTGTTTATATTTTGAACATTTGCGCTTCTGACAGCGTCACTGCCAGCACTTCACTCAGAGGCACTACCGGTTATAGTTGTGGTGGCAGTCTGCTTGATGCGGTTTTTTCTTGTGCCGCACTTAACTATTATAAAACTCGGCTATCGGGAGGGGTGCATTTGTCTCCCAGAATGCACCTTCACAGTCCCACGTGCACGGACACGTGCGTTATTTTTCTTAAGTGAGTAAATATCTTGTGTCCTGTGCTGTCTGATGCTAGAGCAGTTGATCGTGTTTGTCATGTTGCCCTTTTGAAAATACTTGCACCCTGTAAAAAAAAAAGAAGGAAAATATGTCAGTTAGTGCAAGCTGTGTACGTACTGGTGTCCTTGCCCTGTTTTGAGTAGGTAAATGTTGGGATAGCATTTGTGTCTTGCACTTAGCCCAGCAAGCTTTGCACTGATGGTTTTGTGTGTGCACTTACATGCTTTAATGTCACCTCGGGAGAAATGGACATGAGAGGAGGGTTGAACAATGCGGCCTTTATAACATTGCCTATCGTGTCAGCTGATAATGGCCAAACAGCCGTTGCTTTGCCGTTCTCTCCTGCCCTTCCTTGCCCGCTAGCCTTTCTGCCGGCTACCGGCCTGAGTTTGGTCCGCTGAACTGCACCGCTTCACGGGCTTGTACAGCCATTGTAGTGTAGCGGTCCTACATCTCCATGCGTAGGGCCCCTAGGGTGCCTAGTTTCTTCGCTAGTCTGTGTTGTGGGGCGCACCAGTAGACATGCATCCAGCAAACCTACTTCTCTCATCGCAAAGAAACAGGCATGACAGGCAATCTTATACAGGTGACATTGGTTAGAACATTTGTTTGTTCAGCAGCTCTTCTTAGGGGCGGAGCACCTCAGGGGCTTTGGCTGTCATCGTCTCAGGTCGTCACTGTAAATCAACTCGTCAAATGATGGTCAAAAAAAAAGTTTATAATGGATAAAATTGGTTAAAAAAAACATGATTTAAGCTGATGTAAAATACAGGAATAACCAGGATTTAATTGCATTCATAGCCGAAATTTGTTAAATGCTATCTCGAAAAGAGTTTCAAATGCCAGGTTTTCTCCTGTAAAGCATACTTCTTGGCATGCTGCAGTGTTTGACACGAAGACAACTTACGGCCAGTCTGTCTCTCATTCAATTGCTTAAATCCGGTTCAACGCAAGAGAGGGCGCCACTGCCTCAGCAAGTGCACGATTGCTCCTCCCACCGGCGCTTCTCCAGTGCCAAATCAGTGTGTGCCGTGTGGCAAGAGAGAGACTTAAGGGGGGACGCGGCTTTCAACTTCGGAAAAATGACCAAAACATCGTTTTTTTGAAACCCACATATTCGGCTTCTATGTTTCCTATTCTGTGCTCCTATTCTGTGCTCCTATTCCTATTCTGTGCTCCTATTCTGTGCTCCTCCCACCGGCGCTTCTCCAGTGCCAAATCAGTGTGTGCCGTGTGGCAAGAGAGAGACTTAAGGGGGGACGCGGCTTTCAACTTCGGAAAAATGACCAAAACATCGTTTTTTTGAAACCCACATATTCGGCTTCTATGTTTCCTATTCTGTGCGTCTGCAAAGTTTTTACGCTGAAAAGCGTCGCAAAGTGGCATAAAAAAATACTTTTGTCAGGCGCGGTGACAAACTATCAGCGCAAAAGGGCGAAAAAACGGCAATTTTCGGAGCGCTCTATCTCCGCAACGGTGCCACCGGGCGCGGCCATTTTGATATGGTTAGATCGGCCGAGCGATCGTCTTTCCCGTTCCGCTCGTCTCTTTTATCTTCGTTCATTCACAAACGCACAAACGGCAGAAAAGAAACGACGCACAAACGAAGCTAGATATAGATGCTGAAGCGCTATTGGTCCTCCGGTCGGGGCGCAGAACACCGACCCCCCTGATTGGATGTCGCGGGCGCAACGCAAGATGGCGGCCGCCTGAGCTGCGTAGCGAGCGGATTGAGTTCATTTTCGCCGCTTCGCTCAGCTGAGTTTCTGTTCAATCTGGGGTATTAAACACGGACGTTATCGCGATGGGAATGCCAGAGATAACGAGCCAGATTACGGGAAGTTGTGTGGCTCGAAAGGCGGAGGTCATCGAACGCTTCGTGGTGCGCGTGACTCTACCGTCGCCAGACCCCGGAGGGTGACGCGGTGTGCGCGCTTGCGATAGCGGTTCGTGAAGTGAACTTTTAGTCGGATTTGCGATGTTTACACGCTTAGTTATTGCTGTGTTTTGACTGTGCGCTCGCTAGACTTGAGAAAGAAACGGTCGACGCGTTAAACGCTGCGGCGCGCACGGCATAGCCGACGCGCATTGGAGCATCACATGACTGGGCAACCGGTTACGATTGAACGCCAGTAGTTGTAATTAATGCCTGCGACGTTAGTTTTAATCTTAAAAGCGACCTGACCAGCCATATCAGGTATAATCAAAGCTCGATATGTCGCGGTAAGCGTGCGCTGCGATGCGCGCGAGCCATATCGCCTTTCTTGCGCAACGTTTCCCGTGCACTTGTAATTTTCATGCAAACAGGTTTGAGTTAGTAATATAGGAATAAAAATATGCTCTCTGCGTTAAAATGTACGTTACTGTGGCAGCATTTAACAGTGATTTTTTAGGGAAATTATTGATACCATTGCTCAGGGCATACTAGCTGTGCTGCGAGAAATATTGGATGCCTTGAATGTCAAAAGTAGTAAAAAAAAAATATGCTCTTGCATTGAAGTTGGGAGTTATGCAGAATACTCTACCAAGCTTCAAAGTAGCTCATTTTCAACCTTGTGGTATGCAAACTTCTGGCAATGAACACCTGCACTATGAGTACTAAGTTGCTGTGCCAGGCAAGATAAAACATGAAAAAAAGCCAAAAATGTTCAAATTTAAGTTAAAAAAATGCTTAACTTGTTGCCATGGTGACAACACTGCAAAAGGAGGTTGTCCAGTGCGATACAGCCAACCAACTAACCTACTTTGCATTGAAAGCCCATTGAAACCCATCTCCCCTCCGTTTGGTTTGCAAAGGGGGTATGTACTCTTCACGGAGGAGCTGAAAATGATGTTTTCTGGAAAGAGAAAGGCTGAAAAGGCACTCCAATTTCAAGACAAGGCCTTCCAGAAGCCCCATGTTCAAAAGGACATGAAAGGCTACAACCGTGACGACTTTTGATATGTGAAACCTATGTTGCAACTTCGGAAGCCGTTTTCTCAAAACAGTTTTTTTTGCCACCTGTGTCGCTTGTCCCAGGGATTTCTTCGTGACCGCTGGGTCTATTTTGATTCCGTTTCTTGCATTACATTCCTTGATGAACTGTTCAGGTCGTGACACTTTTAGTTTTCCAGATTTGTTTTTTGTGATTTTTTTATTCATATAATCGTTCACAGTTGACATGCCTGTTGCACATTAACCTCTAAAAAAATGAAAACTAAAAAACATTGTGTTGTAAAAAAAAAAATTCTAAAACTGTCACGACCTCGTCCATTCATTTGGGAATGCAAAGCACTTCGAACAAGTTTTCTATCGTGTTTTATAAGCCGCTCAAGCTCGGTACAAGCGGAACAGAAAGAAAATTTCATACATAAAAAAGTTATCAAAATATTAACTTCAAATTTTTATGGTGTTATCACAGAAGCATTTCCAGTTGCTGTGCCAATTTTCATCAAAATCCACAAAGAAATAAAAAAGTTGATTTTGAAAGCCACGTCCCCCCTTAAAACCTTTCAATACACTTACACACTGCATGCTTCGCCCCTCCCCAGGTTTCAGGTTAGTGGAGATGGCCCGTGATTTTTTTAAACCTTCAGGGGCAAGTTGTAGTGAAACAGTCGCCATTTTTTGCTTCAAGAGTTAGGCCTCGAGGGAGATATTTGACTTGCTGTCCTTGTGAAATCGCTCTTGGCATTGTTTAATGTCAAACGTTAAGGTAGTATCTCCACGTGTGGCGCCGACGGGAGTAGGAATCTGCCTGTTAGAGGGTGCTGGGTGCTGGATGCGGAAACGGTTTTTCCACTGCATTTTAAGGAGAACAAATCACCTTTCGCCGGCCAGTTCACCTTTGCATGCACTACTAGGTGTTTTTTTTTTGTTTTTTTTTTTCGTTTTTTTTTTTTCCCCTTTTCATGAAGGCTATTTAGTTGAAAGTAGAAGCACCTGTTCTTCAAAAAAATTTCTATGTGGTAGACATTAGGCCCCTGAATGGGACACAAGCGGACTCCAGGAGATGGGTATGCTATTCTCGGTTGGCTTGTGGCAGTCTTTGGTGTGTCTCGGAAACCCCCTCCCACTCTGTGGTGATGTCGACCTAATTGGAGGCCGTTTTGGCCCCTTCCCCATTTCTAGGGCCCAGCAGGTGCGGCAGGTGGGGTGCTTTCGGTGAGGGAGAAGCTCAAGCGCAAGATGCAGGCTGCCCTCAACAAGCAGTGTGAGTCTCTCCCTCCCTCCCTCCCTCCCCTCCCTCCCTCCCCCTGTTACAATACATGTTATCGCACTCACCCGTTGCCTTTGGAGCCTTACAGCCAAAAATTATGTGTGTGGAAATTGGGCAGAACAAACACATTGCATATTCTGAAGGCGAGAATGAAAGCAGCGCTTCTTTTGGTCTTACTCACAAGCTGTGTGGTGTAAGTTGAGGTTGACATGGCTTGAAAACAACAGCCTTATTACCTAAAACATCAAGTAAAAGGAGGGGGGGGGGGGGGACTTTGAGGTTTGCAGCACCTCAAATCCAACCACTGTGTGTGTCAGGCCGTGGGGAAAGTAAGAAAATAAGAAACACAGTTCGTATGACTGTCGTAGGGGTTCTAGTTGTCGTGCGTGCAATTGGTGTGAGTAAATGGGCCGCTTTATAAAGGTTCTGAAAATAAATTGAACCCTGTCTGAAGCAGTGTTCTGTAGCACACACTGCTTCCTTAGTTTTTTCCTTACTTTTTTTCCAGATCGCAGTTTTTGTCAGTTGATGTGTGCACCTATGCTACTGCTGTTGGCTTTAGTGTTGTTTATTTTACTTACGTTCATGAGTGTGGTTGGCGCACTTTTGGTGTGTCAGTAAGGTGTCTCTCAATAACATCTTGCGTCTTCTCCTCATCCTTTGCAGACAAGGCCGACAAGCGGGCTGAGCGGGAGAAGCAGGACAAGCTCAATCAGGAACGCTGGGTGAGTGCAGCTCGGAAAGGTTAACCGGCTGAGAACGGCAGTGCTGCTTCGTTACACTCAGCTAACATCTTTGCGGCACATCGCACTGTGCCCGTTTTGCGTCGCTGTTGGCGTGGAATTTCAAACTTTGCTTGGTCCGAGTGAAACTTAGGAAGGGTGCGGGGCCATCCAGAATGTTGTGGATGCCTTAGGAGAGGCCTGTAGTGTACGAAATGAACAAGCTGATCAACATGCACTTTATAGCCTTGTGAGAAAAGTGTAGCCCCGGGGTAAAAGAGTTTTGATTTAACGAAGTCACTGGAACCCGCAAATTATTTTATTGTGAAGTTTGGAACTTTGTAAAATCTAGAAAGCACTGAGCCTGTGGGTACTTGCGGGGAGTCTCAATTTGATCAATTGCTCATGCACACAGCTACAGTTGCATGCATCGGCAGCCAGTGCGTTTGCTGCGGCACTGTCTTTCGGTACAGATTGCAGCACAGAATTTGCACGGGCCACTCAACCTCTCGATATTTATTATTGTTATCTTTTCACCAGTGCATGCGGGCTGGCTGGCGTGCCAAGGAGAATGATGTGTAGAATTTTTATTTGAATGCTTAGTATGCTGATGCAATAATTTTCTATTGATCACTGCTTCTTGAATCATTGTTCAAGTTTCTTGGGAATGGTGGGAAATTTTGGCGATGAAGGCAAAGCCTGTGTCGATTGATCTTAGTAGCAAATGTCATGAGCATGCAAAAAAGGCACCGTTGTCGCACATGCTTGCTTTTGAAGCAGGCTTTTGGTTTCACCATTCGAGTTTGTGATTGATTTGGCCGTGACTGCTTGAGTGACTTGGCAGCTGCACTGGGTACAGTTCTTTGAGAGAGGCGCGAGATAAGGACAAACACAGCTAGTTATATGTTCTGCTGTGCATATGGGAAACTGTAGTTGTCAACAGATGCAAAAACCCCTCTGAGCAGCATTATAAGCAGACCTCAATATTTCAGCTGAGTTTTGCCAAGTGCAAAGTTGTACGTTCGATTCCTAACCACCACCACCCCTGTACTTTTGGCGAAGGCAAAATGCAGGAGTGAACTTCTTGATTGAGGTTAAGAACGCCAGTATCAAGTGTAAGTTTAAACTAGAGCTCTCTCTTCTACGGCACGGGGCATAGCTCGTCCCTTGTTTCGGCGAGTAGTTTCTAGGATTTGTGTTTTCTGGTTTTCTGGAAAGTTGAGCGTAATCTATGTTTACACGCAGTAACAGGATTTGTTGCCACGATGAATTGCAACACAATCTCACCCGTTCTAACAAATGAACAACTATCTGCCGCTAGCATTGTAAACTGAGATGATGTTGGCTGGTGATATTTCCAGGTCTGAGATGGTCTTGGATTAACCTTACACCAGGGGATGAGACCTTTTAAGGCAAAAGCCTTTAAGTCTCCATTGTGCAAAAGACTGGCATTGTCGCCAGGTGCCAAAAATGGCCGCTGCTGTAAACAGTAAACGAAAAAAATATTGGAGTTTGCCCAGGTATTGAAGCCAGGTTGCCAGAGTAGGAGCCGCGTGTGTTACCATCGCGCTGACTCAGCACGTTGCAAGGCAGCGTAACAAGAGTTCATAGTGCATGCAGCACTGACGTGATATTGCAATAAGTGAAATGAACATGACGGCACATGAGTAGAACAGGTGCGCCCAAGCCACGGAGAACCCTGATTCTGAGGAAGGTGTTTTGTGAAGTGTCAGCAGTCCCTACAAACTAACTTCCGCCAAAAGATGATTAAACGAAAGTGAAGGAAGAGATGCAAACATGACATTGCAGTAATGCAGTCTTTTGATTGATTGATTGATTGATTGTAGGGTTTAACGCGCCAACGCAACGCAGGCGATGAGGCGCGCCGTAGTGGAAGGCTCCGGATTAATTTTGACCACCTGGGGATCTTTAACGTGCGCCGAAATCTCGTACACACGGGCGTTTTTGCTTTTCGCCTCAATCAGAAAAGTGGCCGCCGCGGCCGGGAATCGAACCCGCGACCTCGTGCTCAGCAGCGCAACGCCTTAGCCACTGAGCCACCGCGGCAGGTAATGCAGTCTTTTTTTTTTTTTTTTTTTTTTAAGTCAATGCATTCAAAGCACGTACTATTTTATTCAAATCGAACGTGGCCTTGATTCTAACGCACACCTGGCTTTTGAAACTGGGAAATAGAAAAATCGTAAAAGTTCTGCACAGGGCAGGCCATTTATGTGTGCAAGAACTTCCATTTATTGTTAAGCTACGACAACCTTCGTCACCTTTCCAGTTGCACCGTACTCTATGGCAAACCACTGATAGACTGCCCTTTCAAGTCATGTAAACTGGGGAAGAAAAAACTTAAAAAATGTTCAGTGAAAGACTGCCATGGAGCGGCGAAATCCTGTAGAGGGACGCACATTGCACCATAGGTACTATTTATGCCTGCTTCAGGATTAAAGCCTCTCCATATCCTGTGCAATCTGCATCCGTACTTTGCCACCGAATTACCTTATCTTATCTGCAGGCCTGTTATCTATAAAGGGGCTCTTGCTATTGGCTACAGCTTCTTGTACACTCTTATCGACACAAGAATCACTGGTAAAGCTATGTAGAGCCCCTTACACAGGCTGCCCACCGCCTGCCCACCACCCACTGGAAGGATACAATTGTCTCCCTGTGTGCACATTTTTTTAGTGTGTGTGTGTGTGTGTGTGTGTGTGTGTGTGGATGCATGCATGCTTGCATTGCTGTAGTGTGTAACACCTGCAGGAACCGCAGGAACGGATAAACCTCAGTTGGATTGTTTTATTTTTTTGGCATTGCCGCCTACAGCGAAATCTTGAAGATTTGCTCCCAATGTGCGTTTAATGTTGCCTGGCTACGTCGGTAATGATAGGAAACTGCTACAGCTTTTTCGGCTGGTACTCGATTCTAGCGTCCATGCGATTTTGGGGGCTCATTTTCTGGGAAAAAAGGTGCGCATCAGAACTGAGTAAATACGGCAAGCAGGCTTGAGTGCCCTGAAAAATTTTTGGAGAGAATGTACTCATCTCCAACAGAATTTACATCTGGATTGCCTTTTCTGTATGAACCACATGCCTGACAGGATAAGTCTGCTCAAATCGTGCTGCGTGTGTGGCTTCCCCTTTTTTGGTACAGCAACAAAGTGTTGTCATGTGCTGACGTTCAGCTCATATTTAATCGGCGAAAGCTTTGTGCCCGACTGTGACAACAGTCTCCCCGGCTCAGCTGTTGACTGTTCTCCCCCCTTGCTGGTGCTTGTTCCATCGACACAGGATCGGGCCGAGGAGCTGCGCGGAATGGCCCTCCGTCTGCGCCAGAGGTAGGTCCGGCGTCTTTTCGAACCGCGCCGCCGAAAATCTCCCCCATTGGACGGGCCAATGATGAGACTCGAGGAGATGGTAATTGTGCGTTCCCCCTCCCCTACCCACGCACCCCCTGTCTCTGGGACGCGGGGCAAGAGATGTTGACGGTGTGAGTGGAATGGGGGGGGGTTTTTGAGTTTGTGGAGCCGGTACTCCGCAAGTACTGCCTTTGGTTACAATGCTTTTCTTTTTTTAATGGCATTTTCTGCCTGCGGCAGTGTTTGCTCGAGAGAAAGACTTTTGATTCTGACAGTCCGCCTTGCTACGGTCGATAACAGATAGTTGTTTGCTGATCTGAAATTTTGGCTGCATGTTTTTGTGTTGCGTCTTAATTAAGCACTGTTTTAATCATGCGCGTTATCTAGAAGAAGAAAAAAACAAAAATTGGGCCTCTCTGGGAGTGAGTGTTTTTGGGTTTCCAGATCTGAAAATTGCCGGCAATTGAATCTTGTTACTGTGTTTGTGAATCTTGCTATAAAGTGTGGTGTGTTGTGTGCTGCTGGTGTCTTGCCAGTTGTAGTGAATTACATTATGTTAAACATTAATTGGCTACTGAGAGTTTGTTTTATTAGACCAGCAAAGCCTCGTATAGAAGTCTGACAAAAGACTGTGCATATATCCAATACAATGCCAACCGCAGAACCTTTAGAACATGCATTCATTGCAATATTACGTGTGTGCATATTAAGACATTCTAGTCGGAATGCACAACAAATTGTGCAAGTCAGCAATGTGTCATGTAGAAGTTAAAATTACTTTCACGGCTATACCATTACTTGAAAAGTGGTAAGGATGACCGATTATTTCATGTAGACAGCAAGGGTTCCAGCTTAGTTGTAATTGTAATTATAGTTCTAAGCTGAGAACTTCATGGCTAGAATGCAAAAAATCAGTGAAAGCATCACTCTTTTTAATATTGTCATGTAGATTTAAACATTGGATGCAAGAATACTCAATTCTTTGCTATGGTTGCTGTAAGCCAGGCCCCCCCCCCCCCTTTTTTTCTCCCACAAGCAGCTTTTTCAGCTTCTCTAATAATGATAAGCTTAAAGTTTGAGTGTTTTTTTTTTTCTTTTTGTGGTAGACTTTAAACTGCAGAGTTGTCATAAGCATAGCTGTTGATTGTGTGCATGCCATGTATTAACAGTCGATTGCACTACACGGTCCCACACTGTAACCAAATGGTGATGGAATCGAAAATTTTTTATAAGAAGGACATCTATGCTAGTGGATTCACCACTGAGAACACCGACATTAAGCTGTTTTTGTGTTGTCACTCTTTTAGCAGTTGTGTTCTTGCTCTCCTCTGTGTGTGTGTGTGTGTGTGTATGTAGTCACTACACACATGCACATCTTAGGTAACTACTGCGGCAGCTGCAAACTAGAAATTTAACAAGATACTTGGGTGTCACTTATCGCTTGTAAGCCAGCCACATTGTAATTGAGGCAGTTTTCACATTACATTGCGTATCTACCTAACCACTGTTCACAGCTAAAGTCATTGCTCATAAAGGTATCCCTTTGGCTCGGTGACCTTTGCCTCACTTGTAGAGGACAGCATATTGGCTATCGTCAAAAAACCGTCCCAGAGCTGTTGTGTAGGGGGCTTTCCATGCATTCTTCTTAAGAAATGTCCCTTGAAAATCGAGAAAGATTGGCTGTTTCTTCAAGTTGCAGTCAGGATGCACACTCGATTAACGTTTACTTGAACTGGTGCTCTGTAGGGAACGAGAGAAGAGACATAAGGAGAGGGATGAATACGGCTATGACCCGGACGAGAGCAGAGATGGCCACGATGGCTATTCTAGCCGCTCGGGTAGCCGCTCACGAAGCCGAAGCCGGAGTCCCGAACCAAGGCCCCCGGGAGAGTCGCCGTACTCTGGGCCACCACCGGACTACCCAAGGAATTCTTCCTACAGCTCTCGACGAAGGTGAGTTCTACCTCCTAAAACTGGAGAGGTTCAAGCAATGTAATGTCTGTTTTTGAGAGTTCTAGTCTTTAGAAAGCAACCCCTAGATAAATGTCCAGAAGGTGTGTCAATTGCAAATGCCACCGGCATTGTAGCAAGATTCTAATGCGCACCTGTTTTTGCTAAAAGTAGCCTTCATATTTGTGTGTGCATTACATCGGGGCTCAAAAGCGAAACTGGCTGCAAAGCAGCTATCACCATTGCCATGTACACCAACTCCTTCCAAAATCCAATCCACTCCAATCCAAAACAATCAGTCTACATCACAGGTGTAAATTTTGGTGCGCCCATTCTCCAGTGGGTGCCACCTTAGCCACAAGTGCTGCTGTTGCATTAGCACCGTCATGTCAATTTGCATGGCTCCGAAGAGTTACCACTATGAAACGTGGTGGCAGGCACGTACCATTTGCGTAGGGTTTCATTGTATGACCGACATTAGCTAGGTACTTGTTGAATACCTCAGTAGCTCTTGGGAGTATAGGTAGAGAAGCCGAGTGACCCAGAAGGGGTGAGATTATTGAGATATTTTTTTTCCCCTTTAACAGTGTGTTTGCACCACTCACGAAGTTGAGGGGTCAAAATAATGTGCTTGTGTGCAGGAAACAGCGGGGATATGTCTTTGCAAACTCCTCTACGAAGAAGTTCAATGGAGCTAAACACCCTTGTAACACTGCCACTTTCGTTGGTGACCAGATATGGATTTGTTGTGTATTCATCTTGTCTTGTGATGTCTACTTGTGTCACCCAGCTAATTGACACTGTTTTTTTTTTACATAAAACGAAGCTGATCTGTTTTGTTTAAAAAAAATTGAAGGGTACAGCAACATTAGGGACATTTTTAGCTGTCTTGCAATTCTGCGAGTTTGCCAATGGCACTGATCAGTGACATTTCTTTCATCCGTGCGGACCTGCACAACCGAGCCGGACATCATTAACAGCTAATCTAACTAACTTCAGATGGTGTTAGCTTCCCATGTGGCAGGGGGGTAAGTTACATCATTGTGTTCAAGTGTGCCTTGTTCATGCTGACAGGTGATGTGGTAGATGATGGTTTTGAGTACTTTGAGGCAGTGGCTGAAGTAAAATGGGGTGCTGGGTTTGTTCTTCCTCTTTCAAATTAGGAGCCGGTCGCGGTCACGTTCCCCCCCACAAGACTACTACCGGTCACGACCGCCGCCATCTTCTTCGTGGTCTTCGTCGAGGGGCTTGGTCGACTACTGATTTAGCCTGGCTTGGCTTGATTGGGCTTGGAGTGAGGAGCCTGGCTTCCCAACCCCAGCAGCGGACACACCTTCACAGGCCAGCACGAGAAGAAGTGTGCTGGTGCTGTTTTTTTGTGTGTGTGTGTGCAAGAGTGGTAGCAGTTGAAGTGTTGCACAACGTAGTCACGGCCATCGTCGAAGATCATGGCCAACTTTATGTTGTGACGTCACCTTGGACGAAGCTTTGAAGGTCTCTGCAATGGACACAGGCCAAGATAAACTCTGCAGGAGGTTTTTTGAGGAGGGGGGAGGGGGGAGTTGGTGATGTGGATTACTGGACAAGCAAACTTTGTCCCTGAGTTTTGTTTTACGCCACCACAGACATTTTGGCCATGCCCGTCAGTGTACACTCTTTGTCATGAATGCTCAGAACTGAGTGAACTCCCCGTGGTTCCTGCTCACGTGTTGGTGTGGAGAATCACTTTGCAATGTGTGGTCAAGAGTGATCTTGTTGAAGGTTTGTGGTTGTCGTTTATGGTAAGTAATGTGAGTGTTTTAGCTGAGTTACCTCGGGCATCGAGAGGAAAGGCAGCTGTGCGTGGTTGGGACACTAGTGAGAGTGTATGGCAACTCTGTTCGGCAGAGCAAAGTGAATGCAAATCTTTTTTAGTGAGTCAGTATGGTATTGCATTCTCGATCTGTCATACTTTGAGGTGCTGCTGGTTTACTATCTTGCTGGTTGTAGAAGTGAACCGCGGATGAAGTTGGAGACAAATGTCCCAGGTAGGGCCGTGTGCGAGTTACCCGTTGCAGTTGGTCTTTGACCTTCTCTGTAAAATCCAATGGGTTGAGATTAGATAGCTTTTGCTTGCGAAGGAAATTTTGCTCTTGGTTCAATGAAATCTGCTCTGCCTTGTCTTGCCCTTGCCAAGAACTGTTTGTGAAAGAGAGTGGGTTTTGCAAGTTCTGCTTGCTGAACAATGTCTTGCTAAATCTGGATAAGTGTGGCAAGTGGTTTTGCTGGGTTCTTGTCAAATTGTTTCATTCCTCAGTTTGCGTGGTAACAAAGTGATCCTGCTTTTGTCTTTTTCGCGTCTCCTTTTTTATGTTTTGCAAGCTGGTAATAAAATTCCCTTCTGGTTCAGCCCTCCTGTAAGCTGGTGGCATGTCGCACCTGTCAGTGTGAAACTGGGTGTGTTATCTTTGGTGAAATTTTTGTTGAAAATTTTGAGTATCCGTGGTAAGAGTTAGTGGCGACACCGTGGACCCCGAGCTTCCAAACATAAGCTGGGATCAACCATGGTGGTGAGTATAGAGGCAGAGGGAAGAAGCTTCAAACACTGGCTGTTACAGCCCTGGTCAAGCTTTAGCTGATGGGCTCCATCTGTCTGTCTACAAGGCAGGGGTTCTCTGACCAGCTTGTGACCTCGAGATCGCCGGAAAAAAGAGGAGCTGAAGGGTAATACCCGGGACTTTGGGTATCACCCTCTGGCTCCCTGCAACCTGTTTGGCCTAGTCTCCCAAAGTCCAATTATTTCTTACTCAAATTTTGTCTCCATATTGTTCTGTTAGCAAAAACTCAAAGCGTTCAGTCCAGCCAGAACACCAGAGAACAAACAGCTAGAAGCACTGACCCTGTCACCCTGTTATTCAAACTGACCAACAACACACCCCCCTCCTCCTCCACCTCCTCCCCTCCCTGTTGCCATTACATTTCACGGTCGTTTTAAGCTGCACGGGTATTGATGGCCTCTGTCTTTCCTGTGCTGGGCCGACTAAAAATTGCTGCGGCTAGTGTCGCTCTCTTCACTCAGCTTCAGTGCTTCAGTGTTCGGAAAGCATAAATGGTAAATGCAGAAACTCCGTTCCAAAACGCTCCCTCGACGTCGAAGTAACACTCGTATTTTACATCGTAAGATCAAAACGTTGATGTCATCTGCCTTAGGTGCCGACTACGAGGGGGGATAGGGGCCCTCCCCCCCTCCGAAATCCCCCCCCCCCTCCCCCAGTAATGATGACTCCCAGAAAAAGAAGCTGTTGTAATAATTTACATTACTTAGGGTGGAAGACATCATCAGGTGCATGCTGAGGTCGTAAATTTAAATAACTCATTCAGTACTGAAAATGAGGCTAAGCCGCATTCACTCGAAAGTAGATTCAGATTATGGTGTCTAATGCACCAAATTTAATCCGAGGCTTGAGGCATGGCTCCAGCTGAGGGCTCCAGATTAATTTTGACCACATGGGGATCGTTTATGTGCGCTGAAATCTTACCATATAAATATCCTAGAGTTCCATCTTCCTTTTGTCCTAAGGTGAGCCTTCGCTGTCGTTCAGCCATACTCCTAAATATTTACACTCTTTCACCCGTGGTATTTCTAATTGTTGCACTGATACTGTTTTATGATCCGTGCAGTTGTAAAGACCATGATTCCCGATTTTCCTCTGCTAAAGGATAGCCTAGATGCGTCGCTTCTTCACCACATATATCCATCAAGCCCTGCATACTTATCCGGTTGTCCGCCATCAACAATATGTCGTCTGCATACATTTGTCCCGGAACCCGTTGTTCCACCACCTGCCCGTTTTTCATGTATGATAGTCGAACCCCAGCGTACAGTCCTATAACCCCACCATGTAGATCATGAGCAGCTGTGGAGAGAAAGGGCATCGTTCCAAACCCTTCTAGGTGTACACAGGCCTATTGTATGTTATCCCCCTCCCACACTATTTGCACTCGGTTCTTCCGGTATAGGAGTAAGCTAATGAATTCTGCCCCCACTCCCTCATCTTCCAGGATACTCCATAGCCGCTCCCTGTCTGCATTATCATACGCTGCTTTAATGTCCAGAAAGGCTAACCACAGATGTCGGTTTTGCATCTTCGCCACCTCTACGCATTGGCTTACTACAAATAAGTTGTCGTCTAGTCTTCTGTCCTTTCAAAACCCATTTTTAAGTTCCCCTAATATCCTATTTTCTTCTACCCACTGCTTTAGTTCGAACTTCACTGCCTGCATTGCTAACCTGTACAGCACTGACGTGATGGTTACTGGCCTGTACGAGCTCGAATTTGTCTTGTCTCCTTTGCCCTTGTACACTAAGTTCATCCTGCTCATTTGCCACGCGGCCAGTATTGCCTTTTTTTCTATCCTTGTTCTGATTGCCTGTAGTAGCTTTTCCTTGCTCTTTGTACGCCATCTATTATCGTTGCGAGAAAGCAACTGCCGGGCCGGGCCAGGTGGGGCTAATTTTCCAAATTCCTCCAGCGCCTCCTGTCGTGTGAGCAGACAGTCCTAGTCAGGAGAGCCGGATCTTCTGTACCGCCCTTTTTTGAGACCCGCTCTTCTCGGGGCCGGATCTTCTGAGCCGCAATTACCATCCGCACGGATAGTCAAGGCACCCTCAGAGAATTCGCAACTAACTCCTTACCTGCGCACATTCATCACGAGCTGACATGCTACATTTTTAGAGTGGGTCCCCGGACACCAGGGAATTGTAGGGAATGAAAGGGCTCATGCCCTTGCTCGTGCGAATCGGAACCCGAGCAACCCCCAGAACTACAGCCCTAAGGAAGAACGCGCCGCCCATCGCAAGGCCCAGAGGCAACAGCTGAAGGACCGGCGCAGTTCCCGTCGCAATCTTCCTCCTCCTCACTTCTGACCTCACATGCCGCGAAGGCACTTACATCCGCCAGGCTCAGACTCTCTCCCTCCCTTGGGACCTAGTTCTTCACTATATAATGACCCGAGATGGCACGCCCCACTGTCAGGTGTGTGGTGCCTACACCGACGTTAAACACACCTACTGGACTTGTCCTCGCGCCAGGCGATCACCTCACTTTCTTCATCCACACCTTTTACCATCCCACATTCCATACTCATGGGAAAGCTGGGCCACTCCTCCGCCAGATCTTCGCCCAATCCTTTGCCCTCGCCTCGCCCGGCACTTTGCCCACGTACGGGTCCCTGACACCAGCGGAACACCTGCCTGAACGCATTGCAGGCCCACCAGAACCCTATTTTCGGCAGCCTGGACATGGGCCGCTTTAAATAAAGTTTGATCTCTCTCTCTCTCTCTCTCTCTCTCTCTCTCTCTCTCTCTCTCTCTCTCTCTCCTCTCTCTCTCTCTTCTCTCTCTAATCTCTCTCTCTCTCTCTCTCTCTCTCTCTCTCTCTCTCTCTCTTTTTTGGGAACGGCGGTTAAGAGACTGCGGCTACGGTGGCTAGAAGGGGTGGCTCCGTGCAGTCAAGTTTGCCGAGCGAGCGCAGCGCCATCTACCGCGCCTCCGCGCATCACTGGGTAGGCCGAGCCGCGCCGTCCTGGCCGGCCGCCTGCTTTAGGCACCGTGCACGCGCCCTTCCAAAGGCGTCTATCAAGTGGTTAGGTGCGATTAAGTGGCTTAAGTTTGCGGAATACGCTGCAACGGCGACAGGATGGAGTGTTATCGACCGGGAGGCTTTAAAAGAAACAAAGCGCAGAAGGAAAGCTACCGCCTTCGCCGCCCTGAATCGTCCGAGTTGGGAAGGCTGGTCACAGCCACAGGCGGCACATGTTTCCGTGAAATTTTTAGAAAATACAACGGCGATGACTACCAAGCAGATTACGTGCTGCTGTCAAAGTATATCGGTTTGCCAGCTGTTAATACTCGTGAGCTTACAATAAATTGGTTGGTTTCTCTGCTTTGTACATGTGTCTTCCGCGGCGTTTATAATGAAAATTCATGCGGCACGTAACACAGACGTATTTTAATTGTACGAGAACTAATGGATGGCTGCAACATCTCGCCCCTTTTTTGGAAAAAATATGATTGTTTTTAAACAAAGTAGGGCAATTTGTTTGAAAAAGAACTGTCAAAAAGTCGAAATACCTACGTCAGTACAAGGTATAACAGCAAGGCATGTGGAATTTTTGCGCTGCAAATAAATGCTGTTCAATAAAACAAAGTCATTTTAACGGGGCTCACAACAGCAACTTCAGAGAACAATAAAAAATAAACGGATCCGTTTATGATGATTCTAATATTTGGAGGCCCTGCGTACCCCCTAAAAAGTAAGAGGTAGTCTTAAATCGTTCACGGGCATTTCCTGGCGGGCTTGCAGCGAAACCTGTGTACGTTGTGAGTGTATTCACGGAAAAGGAGACGGAAGGCACAGAGGTTGAGTCTTCCTTTCGCTCATGAGGCGATACTGCTTCACCTCGTACGCGGAGCAAGAAAACGTGCTCGCTACGTGATCTCGGGGTGGGACGAACTGGCACCAGCGGAAACGAACTGTCAGGGGCGAGGAGCAGGACGCATTATGGGAATTGGCGTTAATTCAAGCCGTGAAATTGAAAATCGTCGTCAGGTTCGTTTCCCGCGCCGCAGCGGCCGTATTCCGATAGAGGCGAAAAGCGAAAACGCCCGTGTGTTCGAGATTCCGGCCACGTGAAAGATCCCCAGGTGGTCAAAATTAATCCCAATCCCTCCATTACGGCGCGCCTCATGGCCTGTCTGGCGTCGGTGGGTTGAACCGCACAATCAATCAATCGAAAATCGCCGCCAGTTGGTTTGCAGTTATCGATGCTTCCGACCCGCCTGAATGCACATTGGAGCCCGCGTATTTAAGGTAATTATACTTGCTTTGAAGTCAATGCTACTGTAGCGCAGCGTACAGACCGCACTACACCCAGACAACCGATCCTGTGAGACGGAGCACCGTACTCGCAAAACCACGGCGGTCCGATTTCAAGTATGCGAACAAAACGGCTTATTCCCAATGCTGTGAACAGCTAATTAATTTGTGCTTTCTAGCGGAAACACAAATTCGCTGAAAAAAAAATGTTATTTTAAGCTGTTATTTTAGGGCGCAGCCCTTTGGCGGCCGTTTCTGGCCTCAGCAGCGTCACCGTCCTAACTGAGTGAATGATGACAAGACGACGGGTGGAAGAAATGCTGTGCCCGAGGACGCGGGTTCGATTCCCGCCAGCGGTAGCCGTTTTCCTGATGGAAGAAACATCCCTCGCGAGACACGCACGATCAAATGCAGAGCATTTCGGGGGGCGCACGACGTTAAGTAGTTTGCGTTACGTTAATGTTGTTGCACTTGTGGCAACTGCTGACGAGAGAGCGCGGCGATGAGTGCGTTCCAGCCTCGCCGACAG
This sequence comes from Haemaphysalis longicornis, assembly GCA_013339765.2. NCBI lineage: Eukaryota > Metazoa > Arthropoda > Arachnida > Ixodida > Ixodidae > Haemaphysalis > Haemaphysalis longicornis. The sequence continues at coordinate 75,261,199 of CM023452.1, read as the reverse complement.
CCGCCTTTATCACGCCACGATCGTGCCACGCATGGTGCCACGCGCGCGCGATGCTGACGTCACGAGCACGCCACAGATGATGTTGATCCCGCGACGCGCGCGCCCCCACCTGTTGGGCGCGAACCGACCGCGGAGAGAGCGCGCGATGCGAGCGGAGAGTAGGCGAGGAGGAGCGGGGCTGACGAGATACCGCGGCGATGAGCGCGTTGCAGCCTCGCCGACAACCGCCTTTATCACGCACGATCGCGCCGACAGGGCGCACCTGCGAGCGATGCGGACAACTACGGACGCCAAGAACGGGTGACATCGTGAGTTAAAGAAATGCTCTGCATTTAAAAAAAAACTGTGGAAACGTGAAAACGTCCGCACGAAATGCTCCACCTGCGTTCTGGCTATGCGTGGCACTGGGACGTCAATATCGCTTGCCCCTCTCCTCCGTAAGCGTAGTCAACAGTTCAGTCCTACAGTCTATTCCTAGCCCGGTGCGGTAGAATTACTGCAGTATGTTTTAGTTAATACAAAAGTTAAAAATTGCGTATACTACATTTCACCCGGTGCCGCCAGTCAGGAGCGCAACCGAAACACGAATACGCTGGCGCACGGCCGACGCTGGCGAGCGGCGATTTATCTTATTCCCCGATGGCGGCGCTGGGTGTCGCGGCTCAGTGTCGCCCTCTGTTCACTGCACGGCTCGAGAAGCAGTGAACGAACCGCGTCTGCATTTCGAAACTAATAAGAAAATAAACTTCTGTGACCTACATGATTCACCACAGTTACATTTGTCCGAGTCAGGAACCAGCCGAATCTTCTGAGCTGCCCAATTCAGCGGCAGTTCTTGGCTCCTAGCGGTTCTTTGGCAGAGTGGCTCTCCCAAAGAACCACCCACTCAACGGCTGCTCACTCAATCACAGAACCGTTCTGAACCAGGCGGCTGTGGGCAAATTGTGTAGGCACGTTCTGGTAGAGTCAGTAGAGGCGTATCGGCCGACAGAGCCGGGTCTTGTGTGCTACTTTTGCTTCATCTATTATCGGTGCCAAGAAGCGGACATGACATTTTACTTTTCCTATATTAAGATATCCTTGTATCGTGTTTTCCAGAATCATTTTTTCTGGCGTCACAGCTCACAAGTAGAGGGCGTGGCGTGTTTGCGAGCTAATAAACTTGACAAAAACTTTCGTAATGATGGTGAAGCCAATTCTTTTATGTACAAGTACACTGGATGCTGTGACAGAATAAAGGTTTCATAAGTTCCTGCACTCTGATTTAAGCAATAAATTTAGGTTGTGCCTAACACTGGTTAATGAACCGCTAAGCCGTTCAAATGAACCGGTTATGAGCTACCTAGTGAAGTGAGCTGTTTTGCCCTATTCTAGGTGCAGGGATGCTACATTCTGATTTTGGAAGTTGCAATAGGAAGGGGGGAAAGCGCGCACGCAGTCCCCCCACTACCAAAAATTGCATGCCCCATCTGCCCCAGTTTGGGGTCGGTTGTTATTGGGCGTAGAGGGGCATGGGGGTCAAGCACCGGGCGCAGTGAACGCCGCGCCTCGCCGGGGAAGCGCGCCAGTCTTGACCAGCAACACTCCGACACCAGGTAAGTATGCAGGTGATTGACCAGCTTTTGAGGCCACGAGATACTGCCGGGTAGGTGCGCCGGTGACTTGAGTTGCATTAATTGAAATGAACGCACGTTGAAACGAATATCTGGCCTCCACATGACGTTACTCCAAAAATATGTGCATCTTTGCTCTATGTTATAATTCAATATTGTTTTTAACAAAAACAAGACATACTAAAAAATTGAACAAAAGCTTGCACAGGGAATAAATGGTGCGACAATGTTGCCGCGAGCGCGTGCCATTTTGGGCGGTGCCATTGTGCACGCGCCTTTTGCAGATAACAATTCACAAAGTGGAATTGCTACCGGTCGAAGAGAAGCGGCAGGTTTCTCGTCGAACCTAACTAAGGCCGACCTTGATAAAATAGACGTGCTAATTAGGCGAACCTATAAAAAT